>JARYHS010011408.1:186105996-186203134 GCA_031002005.1 Vandiemenella viatica
TATGCTGAACTGTGGTCTTTTGGTCATATGAAGCAACATGTTATAGCAACAATTATTGGTTTATTCCACAACTCTAAACTTGTTTAAATGTAAAATAGTAATTCTGTATCATTTTCAGCTTCATAAGAGAAAACATAGTACAAAATTGAGAATTGTCATCTGGTTGCTGTAATGTTATTATGAACCCTAGGATCATATAATTTTTTTCTGACAATTTAATTTAATTGCTGTGTAATACATGCTCCAGTGGCAATTTATCTATACACCTGCTTTCCTATTATATATATATATATATATATATATTAATTTAACGCTTTAATATTCTTTGAAACATTATTGCTGACCTACTTTTACACTTTATGTATTTTAAATTCTTTCATCATTCTGGTAACTAACCAGTAACAGAAATTTATCCCACTCCCTTATATCTGAAATCAAGCGCAGGCTTGTGGCCATGGTTGACTCTTCCATTTCAAGTACTGCTACTAATTCTTTTACCAATTTCCATTCAAATCTCATTGCCAATATATGCTTTATACACTCCCAGCACTCTCTTCATCCTCCTCCTGCTTTCCAATGAATACAACCCAGCTCCTGTATCCTGATTATGTTTGCAGAAATTCTCACAAATGAATCTAGATAAACAGAATTACTTTTAAATGTACTACATCTTCACCTCCTCCGAAAAAATATACTTGTACAACACCTCTAAATAACTAGAGTTTCTGGACCCCAAATGCTTATGACTAAATTTCATATTGTCCAATATAAGCAAATCTTAAATATCTCAGAATTTGGTCAGCTTCAAATTGCAATAAAATCGTTATACTCTTGTGTGGTGTAGTAAAGGTTTTGGTTTTCAAGCAGCAATATTAGTGAATATTGTGGCCGGAAGTAGGGCAATCTGGAGCTGATGATGAATTGACATTGTTTAGTTCAGTGTAATGTAATATTATTTTCATATTTATTTTAATTTACATTTCTTTCTAATTATTAATATCATTAGTATATGAAGATGGAATTAGTTTCATCTCAATCCAAGTAGTCTGGACCAGAACAGATTGCACAGTAGTGAATAATTTAAGGATTTCAGTATTTATGCCGTGTTACTGACGTTCGCTATTTCAGCTGCATGTAACTAACTTCAACCATTATTCAACATGTTCCATTACTCAAATTACTTCTTGTAATGGATGTGATGTAAAACACACAGTTAGGTATTTTTTTAGGAAGGTATGTAAACATCTCTGGTATCTTTACATTATTTGCAGTGCTGCATATGTTCCGCTCCAATTAGCTTTGGTTAGTTAGTCAACTGTGGGTTTTTTTAAAATCAACTTATTTGTGCTCCTTCAGGAAATTTATTTACACACTCTTAGAGAATAGTTCTTTGGCTCAAATCCTGTCTTGATGGGAATTTTCATAGGCCCTTAACCTGACCTTTACCTCGGGCCCAGCTTCAGATCATTACGACCGCATGGAATTTTACTATTAATGAATATTTTTCCTGGTACTGATGATAACAACACAATCTGCTTGAGAAACAATTACTCTCTTTTTGATCTCTGCATTAGTAAGAAATTTGTTTTCTTTTGTTTATTAATCTATCTCTTGCATAATGTATTTAACTATTTTTTTCATACATTTGATTGCAAAAATGTGACATCTTTACCAATTACAATTATTACTCATGAAATGGATATTGACAGTTTTTTTTTAAACCTCCTTTTCAAGTTTTTTTTTTTAATATTCTTCTTCTAAAATTGTTTTTTAGATAATGGTGACAGTAAAACTGCCATTAAGCACTGGAAATAAAAGAGGATAGGGAAAAATAAGCTGTCACCACAGATGAGTGCAGAAGAGCTAGACGAACACAAGAAAACACACATGCATAAAAACACTTCACACTAATTTCTGTTCGTAGCCTTAATCATACAAGGGGTGAGACATATGCCAGGGGGAAGATGCCACATGTCTCGCCACTTGTACGATTAAGGTTACGAACCAAAATAGTGTGAAGTGTTTTGTTTTGGTTTTCTTGTATTTGTGTGGCACTCCTTACTTCATCTGTGATTAGTGATAGCTATCTTTCCCTAACATGTCTTGATACTCTTAGATAGGAGAGGGAAAATAACTCATCACTTACCAATCATTAAAGCAGGATTACCTGCGAATTAAAAAAAAAAAAAACACAATATACAGTATTTCAGTTAATAACCTTAATAATGTAGGAAGCGAATTATGTGGGTCGAGGATATTTTACTCATCCAAATAAGAAAATATGGCAAAAAAACAAGAAAAATATAGAAATAAAAAGGGAACACTGAAATAGGAACAAAAAAAGGACAAAACAGAAGGAAGCTCCTGCTGTCGTCTGTAGTAAACTTCCTTCTGTTTTGTTCCTATTTCAGTGTTCTCTCTCTTTTTCTTGTTTTGTTTATGTGTTTTCTTGCCTTCTAGACTTCATCTGTGTCAAGTGAGTGGCTATTTTCCCTATCCTATCTTATGTTCATAACATAAATGCAGTTTCACTGTCACCATTATCTAATATTATCTTTAGTAACACAAAAATTGATACCAATGTATGATCTAATGCATTCAGATAGGATACTGATATATTTTCTTGCTCAAATGTTTACTCAGTTCTAGGGACAGAAATAACATGCATAAATTAAAGACCGAGCTTGGTGGTGTACCGGTTAGCGTTCTGGCCTCTCATTCGAGAGAACAGTGGTTCGAATCCCCGTCCGGGCATCCAGATTTGGGTTTTCCACGGTTTCCCAAATCACTCCAGGCAAATGCCGGGATGCTTCCTTCAAAAGGCCATGGTCGAATTCCTTCCCATTCCTTGCCCCTCATCCTTTCCTGTCTCTAAAGACCTTGCTATTAAGAAACGTTAAGCAGTTAAAAAAAAAAAAAGAAATTAAAGTAGCAAATAATTTATTTCTATGTAATATTTTGAACTGCTTATATATTAATAAAATATTTGAAGGCAATAAGGGAACAGGAAGCAGAACTACAAGGCACTATGAACTGAAACATAGCTGATTAACCAAAATATTATTTATTAGTTGTGTTCAACTTTGCAAGTGAGGTGTTTACTTTACTCAACCGTATTTCACTTAATTATTTCTTTGATTGCATGTTTAGAGTAATGCATACAGTCAAAGCTCTTTATTCGTGGTTTCAGTATTTGGCAGATAAAGTAATTGAGTCAACTTTCTGTATTCACCACTTGAAATTATTGTTATTCACAAAGCCATTCGGTACATTCAGTGAATACGGTATCATGTGCTAATGTGTAGGCATTGTTTGAGTATTACTGGCATATGTCGAGAGTCACTCTATCTAATTGAAACTACTAAAATAAGCAAATCTTATTGCCACTAAACATAAAGTTAATTGTCAAAATCTTCGCTACCACTGTGTTAACATTCTGCTATGATCTATGATAAAACCGCTCTGCCACGACTGGCTCTGTATCTATTATTACTTCAACTAGTCAGGTGTTACAATAATTCTGAGTGAATAACACGTCTCCTCTGCTTTGTTCACAATTTATAATGTCTAGAAAAAGCAACGAAAAACTAGTTCCTATGTGAAAAGTTTTGTTGCCGCTTAGAGTAAAAATATAAATGCTTGACCGTTTATGCCTTGGCGAGTTGTTTGCACCATATCACGTTCTTTCAGTGTTAACAAATCATCAAAAAAAAAAAAAAAAAAAACGAAGATAAAATACGGCATTGTGTAGCTTCAACCTTGGAAAAAATTGTTTGCATTCAGCAATTGAAAAAATGGAAGCTGCATTATCATTATGGATTGTAGACCGTAATAGGAAAAAGTGCCTTTAAAGAATCTGATGATGAATGTACAATTGGAGGATTTCAAGCATCAGAAGGTTTTATTTCAATAATTTCATGGTGCGACAATCATTGCATAGCGTCAGAATAGTTGGGGAAGCTGTATCTGCAGACACCGCCACAGTGTAAAGATCCAGGAGAATTTTTAAACTTAATTGCTGATGGTCGGTACAAACCTGAACAAGTGTTTAATGCAGATGAAACTGCTCTGTTTTTGAAAAGAATGCCAAAGAAAACATTCAAATCCAAAAGTGAAAATTGTGCCAAGGCAGCAAAAGATAGGGTTACACTGCTGCTGTGTTCTAACGCATCAGGTGATTGTGTTATTAAGCCACTAATACTTTACAGATCGTTAAATCTTTAAAATCAAAACAAGGACCTGCTGGTGTTTTGGCGTACAAATAAGAAAGCGTGAGTTACAAGTGTTATTTTCTGTGTCTGGTTCCGGAATTGTTTTGTTCGTGAAGTTCAAACTTATTTAAAGAAAAATAATTTATACTTTAAGGCCATTTTAGTTTTGGAATAGGCACCAGGTCAGCCTCGTGAGCTTCAAGCTGTGCATCCAAATATAAAGGTGATGATATTGTCTTCTAAGATGACAGCTTTACTTCAACCTAAGGACCAAAAAAATAATCCAGGCCTTTATGCTCTATTACATTAGACAAATCTTCAAAATCATACGGACACCATGGAATGCAATCCTGATATGAATGTTATGCAATGCTGGAAAAAAATTGACTTAGCAGAATGCATTGTTACAATAAAAATATCGTTGCAAGAACTGAAGCCATACAGCAGGATTTAAAACTGTGGCTTGATCTCAATGTCGGAAATGATGCAGAATCCATGCAAATTCAAACTTTAACTGCAATCATAGCTCAAGTTGCGAATAGAATAGGACGAGGTGATTTTGAACACAAAGAATCAAGCGACGTTCAAGAGTTGCTTGAATCGCAAGATGAAGATTTGAGTGAAATCGAGGAAATATTAAATCCCCAACCCATTGAAGAAGAGACTTCAACAAGCACTGAAATGTTTTTAATAGACAAGTTGTTAATGCCACAGCTGAATATCAATCTGAATTGAAAAACCTTTTAAAAGTGGCAAAACAAGAAATAAAAATTACTAAATTCTTGAAAACATTTCCTAAGCTTGACAATAATAATTAAAACATGTTGCTTAAATTCTCTGAATAAATTGATTTTTTTTTTTAACCTTAGAACGTATCCCCTATAATCCCAAACAAATTACCATTCCATATTCGTGGCAAAATTACAGAAGTTAACCCCTGCAAATAAGGATCTTTAACTGTATATATTATTTCTTTAGCAGACTATATTTCAGAATTCCATATTTTGTGGCTAATGAAAACAAAGAAACTGCCATTAGGCTCTGAAAATAAAATAGGATAGGATAAAATAGCCCATCACTAATACAGATGAAGGCAGGAGGGTGAAATGAACATGTAAAAACCACACACAACCTCACAATATTTCGCTAAATAACCTTAGTCATATAGGAGGCAAGACATTTGGCAGGGGAAACATGACCACATCCTGAATCGTAACACGAAAGAGAATGGTGTTCAAACCATTGGTGGGGAAAGAAAATAATCTATGTGACAATCAGTTGAGGCAGAACTAAGTATGTTTAAAATATATATAAAATTTAATCTTTTATACTAGTAATAAATAAAACTGGAAAGATATAAAAAATAGAATAAAAATATATACATAATTAAAATGTTTGAGAAAAATGACTGTAAAATTACATAATAGTTAGTCATAGGTTTAGTGCAGGTTGAGGTCAGGAGTGTCTCTTGTGTTAATAGGCAATTTTTCATCTATGAAGTTTCGAAGGGGTTGTGTAGTTTGAAAAACTCTGACAGCTCTCACCATGAAACAGTTGTTGAGATTGTTGGAATCATGAGTTGTCACTGGATGGTCTGGGAGTGTCAGAAGGTAAGTACTTATGGACCAAAATATTGTTCAGATTAGGGGGTCTGCTAAAGCAAGTCCAGGGAAAGGAGCACGCATTTTAGGGAAGGACCGTAGAAAGTCGTGCCCAAGTGAATCTTATGAATGGATTCAAGGCCAAGAAAGAACTGAGTGATTAATATTGGTCTGCATTCAGATTCAGGAGGTGATTGTGGGTGATAGCACGGCAGATCTGCTTTCCCACAAGATCATGGGGTAGCATTGGGAAACAAGGGCTAGGGATAGTTTTTGGGAATACTTGGAAAATGATTTATGATCAGAACTGATAGGCCTATGTCTGCGAGGAATTGCAAGGCTGTATGGGACAAAACGTTTTGTGTGGAAAGGAGGGCAACTGTCAAAGTGTAGGTACTGTTGTAAATTCCATATCAGTAAAACTTTAATACTAGTTATCATTCAGATTAAACTTCAGGTGGTAATATGGTGTTTTTTATCTGACCGATTCTAATAACAGTATAATGACTATATAGATGTAATATACTGAGTGTAGAGAGTGATCAGTATAAAATACAGGCCTGCCTTTCATAATGACTGTTTGATTCCTTGCCAGCCATTTGGATTTGGTTTAAAACAGCTTGCCAAAATCACTACAGGCAGAGGGCAGTAGAAAAATAAATGATTTTGAGATGTAAGACGCTATTAATTTCAAGAATGGAAGAAAAACCACCACCTCCAATTCAAAAAATGAAAGTGAAAAGGAGGCTGTTCTCATACTGCCAGTAAATCCCATTTATTAAAGGATGTTGTTCGGGGACAGAAATGTAATCTGGGGGGGAAAAATTGTGACTGTGAAAACCCAATTATCCTATGGAAGATCTTGAAGGTGATGTGCAGACCAGGCAAAGGATAAAACAAGCCATGCAGTAGCCCAACTCTCACGGAAGCAGGAGGTTGGAACCAGTGAAGACAGGCTGTCGATGTGCAAATTGACGAGTCACCAACTTCTGGTTCTGAAAGATGGACTGCAGGTGATGTTGCCTTTCTAAAGGTCATAGCTTGTTTCCTTCCCATGGTTTATGTAACTCTCTTCTGGAGGTGATGACATGTTTTTTGACTAACCACAAAGACCAAATAAAAACATGGAAAAATAAATGTAGAATTTCCATAATAATTGCAGGCACCTTTCATTCAATTTTAAAAAGGAGGATAGAAAAAAAAAGAGAGGCATGTAGAAAAACTACAGAGAATGCTAGAATCACTAGCTAAAAATAGAAACTACTTCATTGTCTTGCTGGTGATTCTGTCATTATAGCATCTTACTGAATACAGGAGCCACTCAAAAAAAATATTTTGCTAATTCACTTGAAATTATAGAATAAATTATACTGTTTTCTATGACAATGCAGGCAAATTCTGCTGTTACATTAACTGATAGCAAACTTATAATTTGTAGATTTCTTGAATCTTTCCTGTTAACGGTTGGTTCATCCATAATTAAGTTTATATTTCAAGTTACTTATCAGCCAAACTTTTTACCAAGTTTTGAACTATGCTCCTAGCTGGCGATTGGGTTGTTTGATGGTAATATTTTGCTAAGCAGATAAAAGAAAATTCAGAGATTTTTTTGGTAAGCCTAAAAGCTCATTAACTTTGCTTAAGTTTGGGACTGCTGTGCATGAAGAAACCACAAACAAAAAATCTCTGAGTTAAAAATGTTACCAGATGTTTAAAGTTAATTTGTGAAACATTGGTTTGTCTGTTTTATCCCCCTCTATTATCCTTTTATGCTGTAAACAAATAATAGGGGGCTGGACAAATTTTCAGAAAGTGTTTTAAATTGACCATTGTGGATATATTTAGCCAAGAACAATAGTAATTTACTTAAATAAACATAAAACCATGTGTAAATGTTAAACTGTTTAAATTCCCACGCAATGAGTATATCACATGATCTCCTCGCGCATGACGTCATACGTGTATAAAGCAACTTGACCTCCGATTTGTTATTTCGTGAAGTTATAGTCGCAGGGCCCGCTCCAGGGGGGGGACAAACCGGGCATTTGCCCGGGGCGCTAAAATTTAGGGGCGCCATTTCGCCTGTAGGTGTGAGAAAAATATTAATGATATTGATGTGTTAAATACCCAATTAATAAAAAAATTCCTCATACCGATTTTTCCGTTCGATATAATTCACAGTTCTTAGCTATTTGGGTGTGCCCCTCGAGACTTCGAAGAGACGGGGCGCGGACCTCAAAGGGGCGCGCCGTTGTTCAGCCACCTCTGTGTGAATTGCGCCATTTGTTATCATAGGAGCGACTTCAAAATGCACCGCGTCCGCGCCATGTCTCAGCCCGAAGTCCGCGCCACGTCTCTTCTGTGTGAATTGGGCCTTAACACGCGAGTAGAACGCTGCTTCGACTTGTGTTGTCTCAACTTGCTTATTATTGCTAGTTATAAAGTAGTTTCATTAAACAACAGCATTAGTCTTATTACTACGTCCTTAGTGATAAGTGGAAGTTCATAAAATTTACTTCAGGATTTCATAATTTCTAAAGGTAAGTACATCTATGATTAAACTGTTATTTAGTTGGATATACGACATAAGCGCACAACGACAAAAGAGCACAACGAAAGCGCGGTAGGTGGGGGCTGTTTACACCTGCCCTCGGCCACCTGCAATGATTCCGACGTTACTAGACACGGCGAAAAGGAGTGTTTTTCGCAATTGCAGTTAGGCTCTAATACATGAAATCGATAGTGCTTGGCTGGAGATGCTGACTATTTATTTTATTGAATTGATGAACCAAATCAATATGGATCTTAGTTATTGGAAATCGAAGTGGAATAATTTGCATAATAATTTCTTCTCGTAATCCGAGCCTCACAGATTTGTTGTACAAATTAGATACAGACATTGCAAGTGTTGTGGTTGGGTTAAATTACATACGCTAGCTTTGATCGCTTGTCAAAATACTGTAGTTTAGTGGGTGTGGGACAGTACTTACAATCATTAATAAATAAATAATATTACCAGCTGTTGATTACCGATTAGTTACTTCACATACCATTACTATATTCAATTTCTAATGTTAACTGCTAATATATAATAACCCATGATGCTTTCTATATATACGAATGCGGTTTCCAGATACTCTAATTGCTGCATTTATAAACCGTTTCAACAAAAAAAATTCATTAACTATTTTAGTGAATGTGAATAACTTTGTCATTTGGTTTAATAAGTGCATTGCGCGACAATCACTCCACATTTTTTTTGTGAACTTGGAACGTATTGATATAAGCCTATAGAAATTGCCATTCTGTATACACGGTTTCTGTATTTGCAGCAAATTTACGGATCGTATCCTCCGCGAATAAGCTCTGACCGTGTACCATAGTAACGCTAGACTTTCTTTATGTTCACAGGGTATGGAAAATATTTTGTGTTGTGCATAAATATTTTTTTATATCGATTGAGAATAATTTTGAAGTTATCTTAGTTATAGTTTTAGCTTATTTAGAACAAGGATAAATATTTACTTTTTATATTATTTTATAGTTTACATTGTTTGAGTTATGTGCGTGCCTCTTCCAAAATGTCTGACGGTCAAAGAAAACTATCTGTTACCTGTGCAAAAAAAGAAGGTTGGGAAAGGAAGCGGAAAGGCAGAATCAATCTGGCGCGTTAAAAAATATACTGTATTCAGGGCTGTACCAAAACAAATCTTAGAATCCAATATCAGGTCGGGATACAAAAAAGAACGGAATCGTCAGAGAATAATGGCAAACAAATGAAGTTAGTTTCTAAACCAACAACAACGTGAGACCCACAGAAAGCGTTCTACAAACTTTGTGGCCAAGAATTTTATGAGACGCCGAAAGAAGCTTTTTAGTAAGGCAAGGTCCACCTAAACTATTGCATAATTAAAATTTCCTTCCAATGACACAGGTCGACATTTTAGCGCAAAATATTATGCTCGAATTTTAAGCAACGCAGAGCAAATATTGCGAGATTGGCTACTCTCTTTCACAAAACTGCGTTTACTGCTTCTGTTGCAAAATTTTCGGTCTTTAGTTAGTTCTCTCTCAAAGGAGGGTTTTAAAAATTGGAAGCACCTCGGACGAAACTTTAAAAGAGCATGAAATTTCGAAAAATCATATTCGGGCACAAAAATCATGGCTAGAAATGAACGAAAGATTAAATTGTTGTAAAACTATAGATCCTGTCACTAAATAGTTATTAATGCCGAAATAAATCATTGGAATGAGGTGCTTCTAAGAATCGTAACAATTACCAAAATGCTTGGTAAAAGTTGTCTGGTTTTTCAAGGTACAAGCGACAAGTTGTAATTTCTTAAAAATAGTTGAGTTACTGTGAATTCGATCCATTATGGAAGAGCACGTCCGTTGAGTGCTATAAAAGAAGAGACTAAAGCTCAATATCTTGGGAAAAATATACAAACCGGTAGATCTTGCATCAAAGTGTAAAGTCTCATGTTATTGATGAAATAAAAAAAATCAAATATTTTTCCATAATTTTAAACTGTACTCCTGACTTTAGTAAGATACAGCAAATTACTCTTGTAATCAGATATGTTTCAACCAATAAATTTCATCCTGATGTTGAAATTAAAATTAATGAAAGCTTTTAAGGCTTCTTACCAGTCGAAAGATCCACAGGAAAACAAATGTCTGATATTTAATTGGAGAACTTAATGACTTGGTTTAAATTTTAGGATATCAGAGGGCAGGGACGACACGGGTCCAATATGAGGGGCAATAAAGCAGGAGTGCAATCTAGAATTAAAAATATAATTCGCGAGCATTCTATGTTCCGTGTAGTAGCCATACTCTCAATCTTGTTGTTAATGGCAAAAGCATCCTTTGAAGCCGCTAATTTCTTCAACATGGTCCAAAAAATATATTTTTATTTTCGGCATCTACTTTTCGATGGGCAATACTTTTAAAGCATGTTCAGGGTTCAACTTTGAAAACATGAGTGACACTAGATGGGAGAGTAGGATAGAGGCATTAAACCCTTTAAATTCATTTGGGAGATGTATACGACGCCTTGCTAAGCATTTACGAAAACCAAGAAATTGATAATTTAATGATTTAGCCATTTTGGCAATTGAGTATGAAATTGCTGATGAAGTAAATTTAAAGATGTAAAAAAATTCGCAAACTGAAAGTAAGAAAAAGTTTTTTTTGTGATTTTAGCGTATTTGATGTAATCTCGTTTTATTTTCAAAATAATGGCATTTAGATTGTTTGTGTGATAATATCCATCTGTAACAGCATTTAAAAAATATGGTTAATTTGTGGCTATGTACAGATATTTCATAATTAATTTCTCTATTTTGTGCTGCTAGATCAAAATTCAATAAATTCATTTATGAATATATGCTTTTATTAAAATTGAAATAAAGTATTTTTATTCGAATAAAAATTAAATATATGTACAATTTATTTTTTAAAAAGAAATATGTAATTATACATATTCTTAAGGGGCGGCAATTTGTCTATTTGTCCAGGGCGACAAAACTGCTAGAGCGGGCCCTGATAGTCGTAATGGAACGAAAGACGTATCGTTGGCGCGTAATACCTAAATGTACCAATAATTCTATACCTTCTACAAACAAATTATTTATAGATGTACCACGAAAAACAGAAATACGAATCAAGTGGTTGCAACTAGCAATACAATGAAATTTCAGTGCATAAAATTTCGAACAATTTTTGCGTTCCGGTCACACTTTGCACTTGATAGTACATATACCTGAATCACGATGAAATTGTGCATATCCTTATGGCACCATCACGGTAGGATTGTCTCGCCGATCTAAAAATATGTGAAACCAAAACTTTAAGTCTCATAGGTATGTACTAATACATAAAAAAAATAAAAATCACACGACATTTATAACTAGGATTTTAGCCCATTTGCACTAGGTAGAGGTTATGTTTTCTTTTATCTCAAAATTCAATTTATTAGTAAATTATACGGCTAGTCAAAATGATTACAGTGATTTCAGAAAATACTACAGATTTATTATTTGACATATACTTGCAATATTACACAGATACATAAACAAAATGTGAAAGTTTTTTTGAGTGTCTAGATTCTTAATATGTGCACCTTTAGTGACTCTGCAACCATCAAGTCTATAATTGAGTTCTTCCCATAAGCAATGCAGCATGTCTCCGTCAATGAGAACAAATGCATTGGTCAGGGGCGTAGCTAATATGGGGCTAGGCGGTGCAGTGCACCGGGGCCCTCACGCTCAGGGTGCCCCCAAGCATACCTCAAGGGGCCCCTAAGCGCACCTCTAGGGGCCCCTAAGCGCACCTCTAGGGGCCCTTGAGCGCAGTTTAGAGGGCCCACGAGCCTTCACGGCAAACTGGCGACCTTATTTTTTTTTTAGCTCTACCGTCGTCTATGGGGCCCCTGAGAACACAGGAGCCCCTCGCTAAGGGCCCTCGCTGCTCAGGGGGGGACCCCAGCCGCTGCTCAGGGGCCCCTAAAGAACAAATCAAGGGCCCCCATCGTCAGTTCAGGGGGCCCCTACCAGCACACAAAGCAAAAAAAAGGTCGCCCGTCTGGCCTGAGGGCCCAAAATAATTTTTTTGCACCGAGGCCCTTGTTGACCTAGGTGATGTGAACCCGCAGGTCTGGCAGATCAACTGGTTCTGGTGGCACGAACACTGTGTCTTTTACGAAACCCCAAACAAAGAAGTCGCAGGGGATTAGGTCAGGGGAACGAGGAGGCCATGACATTAGCTAACGATCAGTATCTCCAGCATGACCAATCCATCTGTTTGGAATCCTGGTGTTTAGGTAATTACGGACAACTAGAGAAAAATGGGGTGGAGCATCGTGCTGCTGGAAAACTAAATCTTCACTGTCAGCTTCCAGAAGTGGCATGAGGGAATTCTGCAACATTTGCAGATAGATTTTCCCTGTGATCGTCACCTCATTAAATAAAAAAGACCCATAAAGTTTCTTTCGTGAGATCGTGATAACACGTTCACTTTGGGGGAGTCACGAACGTGCTGCACATAAGCATGGGGCTTTCGTTCCCCAAATGTGGACATTGTGCCTGTTAACTTTTTCACTCAATGAAAAGTGGCCTCAACACTAAACACAAGTTTTTCTGTGAATGTTTAGTCTTGTTCTAGACATTGGGCACAGAATTGAAAATGACGCACTTCATCGTTGTGCAACAGTGCTTGTAGCAACTGTAACCTGTAAGGCTTCATTCACAGTCACTTCTGTAGGATTCTCCAAACTGTCTTCTGTGGAATACCTAATTTCTCCTCGCTCGAGGAGTAGACTTCTGTGGGCTACCAACGAAAGTGGCACATACACGTTCAATGGTTTCTTCAGACACAGGAGGGCGACCCGTTGTTTTACCTTTACAAAGGCACCCCGTGGCTTTAAACCAGGGGTCCCCAAACTTTTTATCACGTCGACCCCTCATAGAACATTTGCCTTCTTATCGACCCCCAGATTAAACGTTTAATAAAAACCAGTGCCGGATCTGGGGGGGGGGGGGGGTTGTAAACCGGGGTGCCCACTTGAAGGGGGCGACAAAGTAATGTTTGAAGGGCGGCGATTTAAGGCGCGGAAAACTATTTTTAGCTCTACTAGTACACTGGGCGCCGGGCGGCGACAATAATGTGTTTGGCCGACAATAGAGCCGGCGACACTTCGGGTCAGACGGCAAAAATGGCGGTTCCAAATAATGTTGCAAGGGGCGCCATTCCCACAGTTTTTGCCCCGGCTCCAAAAATTCCTGGATCCATCACTGATAAAAATTTTAAATCATGTTTAGCATTTCTGATGCTAAGCAATAAGGAGACTTGCATAACAACCCAAAGAAAGTATTTATAATTCCCACACCTTAAAAATCCACCCAACAACACTAACAGAAAAAGGAGATATTCTACACTGTTATTATAATCGTAAAAAATAATAACAAAATTATAGATAGATGGAAACTATATAGCAGTGTGTCATAAAATGTAAAACAAAAAAATAATTGAAAATAGAAATAAATTATATTCGATGAAAAATCATCTGTAATTTTACGACTACCATTGAATACATTAAAAATATGTTAACATACCTTTTTATTAAAGTAGTTTATATTAGTGAGATGGATGGGTATGAAGGCATCAACAAGATTGCTCTGAGCTTGGGGTATTTTGTAGGAATATTGTTATTGCTCCAAAATTCGCAGAGGTTTTTATTTTTAAACAACGCTTAAGCTTCCAGATCTACGCATATTTCAATCAGTTCATCTTCTAAGCCAAGTTCATTACCTTCATTATCAATTTTAACATCAACTGGAGAAGCAAACCATTCAGGAACATGCATGTACCTCAAGTCTTCGGAGCGTGCTTTGAAGTCTTCTCTTAATTTATCGAGATGTTTTAATATATATTTCCAAATCATGGTCGGGTATCTCAACTTCTTTTAGTAGTCGAATGTTTGAAATATATTTAAATCTTTACGTGCCAGTGAAGATTTTAGTTGAAAGGCCATTATAATTGTTCAATCTTGAACAATTGTAACATTTTTTTCTTGCAAACGCTTCTGTACATCATTAAATTTCGAATAAAGATCTACCAAATAGAACAGATGATTCTTGCACTGTTTTAACACGTCACATAGTAATGGATCCACATTCTTAAGAAACTCTGCATACGAGTCGTACAAGTCAACAAGCCTTTGCAAACTATCACCTCTTGACAACCACCTTACCTCAGTGTGCAAAAGTAATTGATTGAAAGGTTCATCATTTTCTTCACATAACTTCGCAAACAGTCGGGAATTGAGAGGATGAGCTTTAATTTTATTAATTGACCTAATGCACACTTTTAGAGTATCATGCAGCTCGCCACTCAATTTTTGGCTACAAGATGCTGCCTGTATGACACAGTGAACAGTACGTACTTTAGGAACCTTTTCCTCAGAAAGACGAAAAATCCTCTATAACGGCCTACCATAGCAGGTACAGTCAGTAGCTACGAGAGCAATATTCCCGAAAGGAATGTTGTGTTGTTCAAATAATCTTGCAAACATAAAAAAATTGTCTCACCTTTTGAATCAGTTTGAACATATTTAGCAAAGAGAAATTCATCAACAGTGTCATTCAGATGGACTATGGAACTAACCTAACATAAGCCATGAGAAGATTTGAACTTCCGAAAGTTGATTCGTCAAGTTGAATAGCAAACTTACAATGCTGGATCTCAGAGGTCAAAGTTCTTTCCAGATCATCGGCCATTTACTCTATACGTCGCTGCACAGTATTTGCACTCAATGGCATGCACTTTAAAACTATTGAGAGTCTTTCTTCATAACATTTTCAATTACATCTTTTATAGCTGGTATTATAATCTCTTCACCATTAGTGCGGTTTGCCTTTCTTTGCTATGTTAAGAGACATGCTGTAAGATGTCCTCAGTCCTCCTTCACTATCAGCGCTAGCAGATGACTTCAAATAAGTCTTAAATTTGGCCGAACTCTCAATTTCTCTTTTAGCATTTTGAAATACTCAAAATCTTTGTTTTTCTTATCAGAATGGATCCTTTCCAAGTGGTCTTTCATTTTCGCCAGCTTATAGCATCATTGCTGAAAGTTTTTTCACATAACAAGCACATGGGAATAATTCATTAGCAAAAGATGGCACAAAACCATATTTCAAATACTCGTGTGAATATTGTCTGCATTTCTTCTTAGCACTGGTAGACGACATTGTAGGTATTAAACTCAGATTTATAATATGAACAACACGATACGATCGCAGCACAACAAAACAGCAGCAGTAAGAGACGCAACTTATTCCCGCACGAGCTATAAAGAACTGCCTGTTCTTTCTCAGAGTGCATTGTTGCTACTTTTTGCTAACAATAGATATCTAGACTTGGAATAATAATTACATCTAAAAGTTACCTATTCAATAGAATTAGATAGGAAAAAGATAATTTAATGGTTTTCGGTATATTACGATATTTTCTATGTAAAGGACAAAATCTACATTTAGATATACAATACACAGAGCGGAAACCATACTAGAGTTTAGCAGTGCAACTTGTATATCATGAACCAGCAGCGTTATTTTTGCCGAAATTTAAAACTTAACTAACCCTTTTTATTTTTTTGTTCAGAATTTTTGTACAAATAATAGAGACTATGATTCACAAAACTGTTTTTTACTTACTGTACAATATTCTGCAAATATCTATCGAATGCTACACTTAAAACGAATATATTCAATGGGCTAATGTAGAAACTTATTGTTTCATGAAATAACAGTGGAAGTCGTTTAAAACACAATACACAATTTACACGGAGCATTTGAAAGCTGCTTACTTATTACTAATAATAACTAAGTTCCATCTGCCTTATGCTGTAACAAAAATCAATCTGGTCCAGGCGTCATTTCAACCAAACCACTATCTCTGTTAATATTGCCGCTACAAAGTCAAACTATACGAACAAACCTCAACATATTAAATGCAATTATACACCTTACTAAATCATGAGCAGTAACAGTCACTTTATCGAGAAGTTAACTTGACCAGCATTATTAAAGAAAGTTATCTTAGAATTGTAGAGAATTATGGACTTTCCGTTGTACACTGTAAGTTACAAGCATTTTAGTATAATTTTTTAAATTACGTTACTCCAATAACTGCCATGATGCTGATCTTCATGCGGATGAATGTAGTTTCAGATGAATTCAGTATTTAATTTACACATTTCCAACGTCATTATTTAGGTTCATTTAGTATCGCGATCTGAAATAATGAGTCAAGTTTATTTCGTATTCATAAA
The DNA here is from genome assembly GCA_031002005.1 of Vandiemenella viatica. NCBI lineage: Eukaryota > Metazoa > Arthropoda > Insecta > Orthoptera > Morabidae > Vandiemenella > Vandiemenella viatica. Next base: position 186,122,640 of record JARYHS010011408.1, read on the forward strand.
GTCACTAACATGCAATAGGCCATATAGTGAACGTATTAGTGCGCAACTGATAGAAGCTATGATTTTCTATCGGTAATATTAGCTGAGTTTGTGACTTGACTGAAATGCAGCCTGGGCCAGAATGAAACATCATCATATCATATATCATTTCTATAAGGTATTTTTTTGTCACAAGCCTATATCTTCCTTCATACTTAACCGAAATCAATGAATGATGTGTCATTTTAAAGCTTACGGTCTCCACTTTGGTTAAATCGTATTTTAAGCAAGAAAGTTTTCGAAATTCGACCCTTAAAGGGCAAAAATGTAAATTTTGCTAAAATGCTGTTTTCTGTGTTACGAGTCAGTTATCTCCCTGGATACCTATCTGAAACCGTTTTATGAAGTATCGTTTTAAAGATTAAGATCTCCCCTTTAGTAACGTCATATATTAAGCCAGAAAGTTTTCGGAATTCGACCCTTAGAGGGCAAAAGTATCAATATTTTTGCAATGCGTTTTTGTGTCACGAGCGATTTATCTCCCTTAATATCTCACCGATATAGATAAATGAGGTATCATATTAAATAATAAGGTCTCCGCCATGGTAACATTATATTTTAAGAAAGGAATTTTTCATAATTCGACCCTTATAGGGCAAAAATGTCACTTTTTCTAAAATGCGATTTTTGTATCTCGAGCCATTTCTCCCCTGGATATTCAACCAAAACCGATAAATGAGGTAGGATTATGAGGAGTAATGTCTCAGCTTTGTGACATCGTATTTTAAGAAAGAATGTATTTGGAATTCAACCCTTAAAGGGAAAAAGTATAAATTTTTCTATAATGCATTTTTGTGTCACGAGCGATTACTCTCCCTTAATATCTAACGGATATAGATAAATGAGGTATCATATTAAAGAATAAGGTCTCCGCCATGGTAACATTATATTTTAAGAAAGGAATTTTTCGTAATTTAACCCTTAAAGGGCAAAAATGTCACTTTTTCTAAAATAGTTTTTTGTATCTCGAGCCATTTATCTCCCTGGATATCTAACCAAAATCGATAAATGAGGTAGGATTATAAGGAGTAATGTCTCGGCTTTGTGACATCATATTTTAAGAAAGAATGTTTTTGGAATTCAACCCTTAAAGGGAAAAAGTAAATGTTTCTATTACGGATTTTTGTGTCATGAGTGATTTATCTCCCTTAATACCTAACCGATATAGATAAATGAGATATCATATTAAGGATTAAGGTCTCCGCCGTGGTAAAAGTATATTTTAAGAAATGAATGTTTCGTAATTCGATTCTTAATGGGCAAAAATATTAGTATTTCTAAAATGCGTTTTTTTGTCTCGATTCCTTTATCGCCCCTGATAATTAATTAAATTGACAAAAGAGGTATTGTTTTGTAGACTAAGTCTTCGTTTGCTTTACTCCATATTTTAAGAAAGAATTTTTCAAAATTCGATCCTAAAGAGAAAAAGTATTACTACTTCTACAACGCATTTTCGTGTCACGAGCTATTTATCTCCCGTGATACCTAACCGAAATCGATAAATGAGATCATCATATTTTTAAACATGAATTTTTCGAAATTCGTCCTTTAAAGGTAAACAGTAATAATATTTTTACAACACGTTTTTTATTCAAGAGCTAAAGCGATAAATAAGTATCATTTTAAGATTAAGTTCTTTGCTTTGATCACGTTATATTTTAAGAAATAAAATTTACGAAATTCGACCGTTCAAGGGCGAAAAGTTAACTATTTCTAAAACGTGTTTTTCGCCTGTACCCATTTGTTCCACTTGACAACTAATCGAAATCGATAAATTAGTAATCATTTGAATGATTAAGATCTTCGCGTTGGTCACATTCCATTTTAAGATACAATTTTTTTTTTGCTTTTGAACCTTAAAGGAGTAATGTGTTAACTGGTGATGCTAATCAAACAGTTCAGAATTACGTCACTAGATAGCAGCAGCTCATATTACAGAGATATTAATAAACTGCTACTCTGGCGTCGACAAAGAATGAGTGTTTCACAATAGATAGCACCACTACATATCGCAGAAATAGCAATACATCATTAAGAGAGTGTTTTTGTGCAATAAGTAGATTTCAAGATATTTCTTTCTGTTACAGCAAAATTTCTGTTTTGAAACACTATTCCTACTTAAACATTTTATTGGTGTAATTTTCTCACGAGCTATGATCACTATGATACTGTATTTGTGTTTTGTTCATCGTAGTAGTATTCTGTTAAGATTAGTGACAGATTTCTATCTGTTGGTACAACGGAAAGCTTACTGCACATTTCTACGATTGCCCAACAAAAGATCTGTGTGCGCTCTCGGCCTGCGCGTAATGACAGGCAAGCTGCTGCATGGAATCAACCTGATGAAGACAAGAAACAGCGACTTGCGCGAATGAGAGAGAGTCAGCGCAGGCATAGGCGTATACAACAGGCTGCCCAAAGACAACATTTGGTAGACCAACGGAGGGAAAGGTAACGCTGCATTCATCTCTTTACTGTTTGCGAAGAGCTATGAATAAAATGTCTGTGAATTTAATGCACTTGGGACTGTTTATGTTAAGGTATACTCATTTCTAGGATGGCCAAGAGAAATTCTGTGGATCCTCGGACTGAAGGCAGAAGAAGGCAAGCCGCTGCTGAACAGATGGACCAGCGACTTGTGCGAATGAGAGAGACTCAGCGCAGGCACACACAAGAGGCTGCACAAAGACATCTGGTAGACCAACATAGGAATCTATTACCACAAACAATTTACTGCAACTGCGTGAGAGTGTCACAGCAAGAAGATCACAAGAAAAACTTCCTAAAATGTATTGCTGTGCACGCCTTTTTCTTCAAGAAGATGATGTGGAAACACACAATGTTGGGGATATGCATAAGTTGTGTACCATTTGTTCTGCTAAATTGTATTCTGGTGAAGTCAGTGACAGTTCCGCTTCCCTCTGTTGTCACAAGGGAAAGGTAAGATTAAATCCTATTACTGTTTGCGAGGAGAACACTCATTGAGAAAAATGATGAGTTAACAAAAAAACTACCTACAAAATGTACGTCAATTTAATAATGCACTTGCATTTGCTTCTGTTCAGGTAGAATCTGTCCATATTCCTAACCCAGGCCCATTTTGCTTTAAATTACATGGGCAAGTGTATCACATGGAAGTCTGTATCCTCCTGCAGGAGTAACACCCACTTATGCTGGCCTGTTCATTATAGATTACGATTCTGCATTGCAGTACCGTATTGATCATGTAGCCAATAGGCAGTGTCGTAATGATTTAATGGATAAGTTGCTCAGGATGCTTACTATTCATAATCCATATGCTCAATTGTTCAAATCTGTAAAAGATTGTCTCAAGATGCATGTGACATACAATTGCAATTCACTACTGAAAATGCATTCCAACCAGGTAGGTACAATGCACCTACGGTAAGTGAAGTAGCAGCTGTATTCTTCAGTCAGGACGGGACACCACCAGGCACATTTGATTTTGTTCTGCATTCTAAATCAACTGGTAAACTTACTAAAATATCCTACTTAAATCCACATTCCGATCCAATGTGCTACCCATTGCTTTTTCCATGTGGTGATGCAGGTTGGAAGCCAGGTATGCCTCATGTCGATATCCATGCAACTGCAGTACGAACTGTCACTACACAGTTGCAGTACTATTGTTACCGGTTGGCAATTCGAGATGGTTTCAACATTCTTCATGCGTCGGGTAAATTATTTCAACAATATGTTGTTGACAGCTACGTCAAAGTAGAGGGCTCCAGGATAGCATACATCAGGTCACATCAAAAAGAACTTAGAGCAGAAACTTACAAAGGTTTAATGGATTTCCTACACAGTGAAACTCACAAAGAGGTACTGCTGGGGGAATTCCTGTTATTCTTCCATCAACATTTATTATGAGTCCCAGAAATATTTTACAAAATTATCAAGATGCAATGACTATAGTTGCTCGCTTTGGAAAACCCGACATTTTTCTCACATTTACCTGCAACCCAAAATGGATTGAAATCACGTCCCAAATGAAACCGTATGAACAGACTGAACACAGACCAGACTTGCTTACACGAGTGTTTCACTTGAAACTAAAATCATTAATGGATGATCTTCTAAAGAAGCATGTTTTGGGGGTTTTCACTGCGTATGTTAGTGTCATTGAATTTCAGAAAAGAGGTCTACCTCATTCCCACATTCTCCTCATACTTCGAGACGTTGATAAAATACATTCAAGTGAAGGTGTTGACTCATTAATTTATGCTGAAATTTCAAATAAAAATGATGATCCACAGCTATATGAGATTATTAGGCAATGCATGGTTCACGGACCGTGTGGCGTTTTCAATCCCAACAATCCATGCATGCACGATGGTCAATGCTCCAAAGGTTTCCCCAAACAGTTCCAAAATGAAACAAACATTAATGTCAATGGCTACCCTTAGTACAGGCGACGAGATACCGGTGTTATAGTGAGAAACACATCGCACGACATTGACAATCGCTGGATTGTACCCTATTAATAGATTCTTAACTAAAAAATACTATGCTCATATCAACGTTGAAAATTGTTCGTCAATTCGATCTGTAAAATATTTGTACAAAATACCTTTAGAAGGGCCATGACTGTGCATCCTTAAGACTGCGCCATGATTCTCAAGGTCAGCAACAAATCACACTTGATGAAGTTGATATTTACTTGAATTGCTGTTACGTCAGTCCACCTGAGGCTATGTGGAGACTACACGAGCGCAAACTTTTTCACCGTTCTCACACCGTGGAGCGGCTCCCTGTGCATTTGGAAGGGGAATAAATGGTTTACTTCCACGCTGGCCGAGAAGGTGAAGCCAATGTCAACAAAAATTCTAAACTCATGGCCTATTTAAGGATGTGTAGAGAAAGTAATACAGCCAGACAATATCTCTACCACGAAATACCTGAACATTACGTATGGGCAAAAGGACAATGGAGCGTTCGGAGAGAAACAATAAATGTATCGGCCGCATTTACACCGTCAATCCTGCGGACCGAGAAAGATATTATCTTCGTCTATTACTTCTACACATTAAAGGACAAAAGTACTTCACAGACCTACGTACCGTCGATGGTACGCAATGCCACTCCTTCCAACAACAGAAAAGCTACATTTGGTTATTTGCGACGAGGAATGGAAAGAATGCTTGCAGGAGGCTACCGGTAACCAAATGCCTGCACAATTGAGATGGCTTTTCTCGATCATTTGCATATTCTGTTCCCCTGAAAATGTACCCGAGTTGTGTAAAACATTTCGGGATGCGTTATCAGAAGATTTCAGAAGAAAATACCAACCCAACGAATCGTACAATCTTGCGTTACAAGAAATACAAAACATTCTTAAACAACATGGCAAAAGTTGTAAACACTTCCTTTACCAGAAAGTGTTGTGGTAGAACATGCTAAGGAATCCTACAACGTGGAAGTGGAACGTCAACACGGATATGAAGCTTACAATAAACTAAACTCAGAACAGAAAGTAATAGTGGATGAGGTCTTACACTCTGTAAGGAATAAGTTGGCAAACTCTTTTTTCATTGATGGACCAGGTGGCTCCGGAAAAACGTTTCTCTACGCGACATTGTGTCACATTTTTACAAGGCGAAAACATGATTGTTTTACCCGTTGCACTGACAGGCATTGCTGCAAATCTCCTACCTGGAGGAAGAACATCACATTCACTTTTTAAGCTACCTGTGCCTATCTTAGAAACTTCTGTTTCATCTTCCGACTCCATACAAAAGATGCACAGCTGCTCCGTGAAGCTGATTTATTTATTTGGGACGAAGTGTCTATGGTTCCTAAACACGCCATCACTACTATAGCTAAATTATTAAAAGATATTAGGAATAATAATATCCCTTTTGGTGGCAAAACAATTGTCTTCGGAGGTGATTTTTCGACAAATGCTGCCAGTCATTAGACATGCAAGCAGGACAGCTATCACTGAAAACAACATTAAACGTTCACCATTATGGTCACATGTTAAACTTCGAAGATTGACTAAGAATATGCAAGCAAATAATTAATTCCAATTTAGTGACTGGCTGCTCAAGTTAGGAAACGGTAACTTGGAATACCAAACATATTTCTCTCCCGACGCTATCAAAATCCCTAGGCATTGTTACTGTAATCGAAACAGCTTAATTAATAAAGTTTTTAATGTAGCCAAAATACTGACAATAATGTTTCGAATTTTTCTCAACAGCTATTCTTTGCCCCAGAAACGACGACTGCACGACTATTAACGATTTCATTACTTCAAATTTAATTCCAGACGATTCTAAAGCTTACCTAAGTTGTGACTCTATCCAGAGCGATGAATCAAACAAAGCTCAGTTGTATCCATCAGAGTTCCTCAATTCCTTAAATCCATCAGGCTTACCTCCACATAAACTACTCTTAAAGAAAAATGCTATTATTATGTTGATCAGAAACCTCAGCGCTAATCAAGGCCTCATCAATGGGGCCAGATTAGTAGTCACCCATTTCGGCGAGCGCACGATTGCTGCTACACTGATCAGCTCCGGTAAAACAGCTCTCTTACCCAGGATAAACATGACTCCTTCCGATCCAACAATGTCCCTTCCAAATGACCAGGATACAATTTCCTATCAAGGTTACTTTTGCCATGACTTATTAACAAATCTCAGGGTCAAACACTGGACAGAGCTTGGACTGTACTTACCTGACCCTGTGTTCTCCCACGGACAGTTATACGTTGCCTTTTCCAGAGTGAGGAGCTTTTCCAATATTTTCGTATGTATTAGAGAAACATTTAATCAAAAGTTAACTAATGATCGTATTTTAACTTCTAACATTGTCTAACAAGAGGTTTTGTAATACATATATTTTATAGCTTCCATTTAAAATATAGATACGTTGTAATGCAATTATCATGTATATTGTAATATTAATAATTTTTACTTAAAAAATGTAAATTATACATATGTTTTATGTATCCAAAAGTTTTTTTAAATTATTTTGTAAGACATTGTAATTTCTTAAACACCTAAACAAATAAACATTTGCTACAATGAGGCGGATCTTCTTTTATTCTATTACAAAACATCGACCTAGCTATTCATATTAAAGCTTATGGTCGCATCATATTTTAAGAAATGAATTTTTCGGAATTCGACCATTAAAGGGCAAAGATGTCAATATTTCTAAAAAAAATTTGTTTATGTTATGAGTCATTTATCACCTTGGATACTTATCTGAAATCGTTTAATGCAGTATCATTTTAAAGAGTAAGATCTCCGCTTTCGTAGCTTTTTTGGTTTAATCATTTCTAAAACTTTTTTTATCTCCCTTGATGTCTAACTTAAATCGATAAATGACATATCGTTTTATAGATGAAGGTCTCAAATTAGGTAAAATCATAAATTAAAAATAATTTTTGGGAATTTAATGCTTAAAGTGGTTGCACATAAGAGACAGTTCAGAGCCAAATCCCTAGATTGCAGTAGCAGATATCACAGAGCTGTCAATAAACTGTTTTTTTTTTTTTATACAATAAGTATCTTTCCGGATATTTTTTTCTGTTACAGAAACAATTTTGTTTTGCTATACAATTCCAATGTAAACATTTTATTCGCACAGCAACACATATCAAAGAGATGTTGATATGTTGTGTGCATTTTGTTCAGGTTGGTTGTATTCTGTTAAGGTCAGTGACAGTTTATCGTACATTCAGGGTATTTTAAATTTTCCTAACTGTTTCGTAATATGTTTTAATACGTACCTATTAGAGTAAACAAATAAATAGTTACTACAAATTGGCGGTTTTACTTTTCATTATATTACAAACATTCGACCTCACTATTCATCGTATTCAATTAGCGAAATTTTCGCACGGGTCATCTAGTAATTACTTATTTCAAGAGCGCTATTTTAGTGATGTCATGTGTTGCTTTGTTCCGATATTGTATCAAAAGATTTATAATAAGCGTGGATGATTTAGCAGAACACGTGGCGTTGACAGATTTTTGAAATTTAAAAATGTTTTTTCAGATTGTGGAGTGGCAGACAAGCGGAGCGGTAATTTGCCGGCAGACATTCAATTCTTTTGGCAGATTGAGAAACCAATTATGAAGAAAGAATCAATTACAATTTTAACACTGAAATTTATATTTTAGCGCAGAATTAATGGCTTCAAACGAATGAACTATAGTAAACTGGTCTACAGGCAATTCAACTGTTTCCATAGATAGAGAAACCATTACCACAATACCTCTGATCATTATGGATAAAAGGATCAATTATTACTATACATACTACTATAATATCTAAATTTCTATTGATGGAACCAATATATCCTCAAAACAAAATCAATATTGAAAGAGTTAAGTTCTATTTTTTTAAAATATTTTTTCCAGTTATTCAACGCAAATCAAAATATTCATTTTTAGTATTGCAATTTTTTTTTAACGGAAATGAACGTTCTTGGGCCACTTATGTATTTATTTGCTGTTTGGATGTTAGTATTTTTTGTTGTTGATATTTAGTCGATTCCATCAATGTATTGCTAATACAGCATTTTGACGTTTTGAGCTTCCATTAGTTAAAACTATATTCATTTTTATTCGCGAGATGAAATTAGTAATTTTAAGAGATGTTGGGTAAACGAAATTCAAATATTTCAAAGAAATGTAAGAAAACTAGGGCTATGAAAATAGCCAAAACCTAGGAGACCAATCCCCAATATTGTATATACGGATATATTAAACTGAAAATACTCCTAACAAACAGAATATTTTTATTGTTTTAAAAATTCAGTGAAATAGTTGTGGAACATAAATAAATTTTTGTTATTTTATTGCAACATTTATTACTATTATTACTAATATAAATGGCTCTAAAATAAATTGTATCGTCGTATTGACTTGGTGACAAGGCTTCTTAACGTCTCCGCAATCAGCCCCTTTCGTAGCCTCTTAATGTAACTCAGTAATTCTACCGGACATAGAGGACTCTCAGTTCAACACGGAATCAGAACTAAGTGACCATTTTGGCGTTAAATCACATCACACAACAACTTATGCCAGAGGTGAAGGTCGAGCTAAGGACCTTCCAAAATCCTCGCCGTGACTGGGATTCAAGCTGGGGACTTTTCCATCTCCAGTTGGACGCCCTAACCACTGAGCAACCAGACCAGTCAAGAAAATCTTATATTACAACACTTTTCAACGCAGACGAAGTCGCGGGTAACTGCTAGTAAAAAATAAAGTTTTAATACTTGATGAATTCATCACGTAGCTTAGCTAAAATAAAATAATTGTGATGTTGAAGTTCTTTCTTATCCCAAAGAAGAATCTTAGAAGAGACACAATTCATAAATTGGTCTACATTCGTTTCTCACAGGCATAACCACTAGCAAACCAGCAATGCCAGTGAAGAATAAAGCGGCGAAATCAAACAGTTCGAACGCTAAGCTTTGCTCCATTATTACCTCACCGCTTTGCGCCCCAGTATGAGTCACCGCAACAATCCAATTGGTTTATTTGTTTTCGCTGCTTTGTTCTTCGCTCTCGTCGTTGCTATGCTCTCCGCTCCAGTATGTTTTCTCTTAAACACATACCTAAAGTAACGCAGGCTTCGGTAAAACTCAAGTTATAACGGGGGTAGTCAGTTATTTTGGATTTTTATTGGAATATTCCCATTTTTTCCTAGACAATTTAATTGATCCTCTTTATTATCAATCGACCCCCCGAGAGCTCTTATCGACCCCCAGGGGTCGATACCGACCACTTTGGGGACCCCTGCTTTAAACTGTTGATACCAACGCCAATTGGTGATAGCATGCGGGGTATCCTTGCCGAAATTTGTTCTAAAGTGTCGCTGAACAGTTATCACAGACTGAGTCGAATGAAATTAGAGAACAACGTACGCTTTCTCACTTTCAGCCATCTTGCTCTCTAGCGCTCTAGTGGCCACTGTGTTAAGCTTGCATTTAGAGCAATCAAAACTTGGAAAGCCACTTGTCTTATAACAGCAAACCCCATCATCGTACCTATAACAGGACAGCCAAAAGAAAAATCGCGAAATCGTTGTAATCATTTTGACTAGCCCTGCAGTTGAAACACACGATGTTCGCCGTGAAATGCTCCCCGCTGATAGTAAGTACTACGTACAACGAAGAAACGGCTCCCGGGGAATGAGCAACTAGCTTCCCAAATAGTTCGCCTCTCAACCGCGGAACTACTTAGAAATAATTATGTATCAAGTATGTGAAAGCATATAAATATTACGTATTCCATTAACTTACCTTACAAAAGATGCTGAAAGTGTCGCCCCTCTGGCGTAATACACATTTGACATCTTTTAAAAATGTTTTGCATTTCACCTCTCTCCATGGACATTATTACTTGATAGATTTTGTTTTCAAGTTCTTCCAAAACGTGAGGATTTCATTCATACACCTTTCGATTAAACTTTGCCCAAAGATAGAAGTCACTAGGGTTTAAATTTGAATGATCTGACGCCACAAGGCACGGCTGATTTCACATTTCTCTATTTTTTTTTTTAACTAAATGTAGAATTGTTGTTTTAACTGGCAGGATATCTGCGACGTTATTTACTGTGACACCTTTTAAAGGACTTCTTCTTCACATACGTATCATACAGGCGGTGGTGGTCTTAACTATTGCGAGGCTCCGGGTGGCAGATTTTCGCGAGGCCCTTGCCCCTTGTGCAAAGTATGTGAACCAAAAGTAGGTATTTCTTATGATTGATGAGAAATTCAAACATTATAATTTTAAAATGTTATGTTAGAAGATTTTTAAAAGTTAACAAAACATAAATAGGAATAATTATTAATGATGATAAACTAAGGTATAAAATGCCTTGAAAGATATAGTCAGGGATTTAAAAATAATGTTTGCAACCTTTCGTAATCTTTAATTAAAGCACAAGATTTCTTTTGATAGCTCGTTAACTTTTTGAACTACCCAACTCAAATTTTCTACTTGCAAACTCATTAAATATATATATTTTTTTACATAAAAAAAACTCAGAAATAATTTAGAAGCATTTTACACAGTTTTTGAACCTCTCAGTATTTACTATAAGTAATGTTAATAACGTAAGATACACTAAAACTTAAAATCATTTAACGTTTATTTACCTACTGAAAAATATGGGCCATACAAACGATTTTGTAACTCATACAGGTCGGGCCACGCTAGACAAATACTGGTCAGCACTGTCACCGCAAGGACACTTCTCTTATTATTGGCACTCATTCGGCTGAAGTTAGTTCAAACGACACCGCATGTCGTCCGACACTTCGCCTACAACCCGCCGTAATTTGTTTAGTTTACTTTCTGATAGTGTAGTTCGGTGTTGGGCTGATGGATATGGAAAAGCATGTGGAGGGAGTTTGGAAGTTTTTGGTCCTTTATGGCTAAACGTTGTTTTTGTATTATGATTACCTTAAAAAGTCTTTTCTTCAACCTCACTCCCATGTTCATCAGATTATTGTAAAATGTAGATTTAGTCATTTTAAACTCTACAGCATTCGTAAAATCTCATTTTAGCATCCATCAGATACTGTGACAAAGTAGTACCATATTTTTTGTGTTTGGGGGTAGTAGAAACAAAGTACATTGTATAGAAAAAGAGTACATTTATTTTATTATGTTTAAAAACATTTTTTTCATTACTTATAAATTTGGCCCAATGGCTTAGATGGCTACTGCGTGCGATTGGGGTATGGAAGATCCTCAGTTAAAATCCCGTTCTCGGTTGCAACTTTTATCTGGCTTAAAACTGAATTTTACCTCTAGCAAAGCATTAATTTGTTATCGCAAAATGATAGGACACTCCATGGTTGAAATTCTACGTTAAACTGTAGGTCTACTTTTCCTGGAAGGATTACTAGTGGAAGTTAGGTGGCTACAAGAGAGTTGCACCATGCAGCCGGACAGAAACTCTGTGACTACATCTTTGAGACCACATTAACTTTTATACAGCATCTTTAAAGCTTGTATTAAAATTTAAACATACAAAGATCTTATTAATAAAAAGTATTGAATGGAGCCAAAGTGACCACAAACAGAAGAAACACATAAACTGATTGACGTTTGACATTTGATTGTGGTCAGAAATGAGAGAATCTTCCAATCCGATATAGTGTGCGAAAGACTGTGAAGACTGCGTTTTAATACCAGTGAGGTGATAACGTGTCAGGTAAAGTATTTTAACATATCTTATTCTTTGTAGATTACAAAGTACACTTACCCAACTCACTTTTACGGAAATTTTTTAACATTGATTTCATGAAAGAATCACTTGAAAATGTTAAGAAAGACTGAGTAGGAACATATATGTTACATGGACGAGCTATGGCCAAGTGTGAACATGAGAGAGACGAGCCTCACTTGGCAAACTGTCGGTGCGGTGATGGTGAGGACCAGTATCAGTCAAGTGTGGCTCGAACTAACAGCTGCTGGCAAAATAAGTATAAGTTGACAAGAGTTGATTAATGAAATAAAACACGGAAATTCCCCAAGCGTAATGAAAAACAAAACCGAGCATACAGGTAAGTTTTCTGATGCGGGAGGTGCCAAATTCAAATAGTAACGAATTTTTCAATCATGTTTTATAGTAAAATTGCAAAAAATATTATTTAATAATAAATTAATTAATTTTGATACCATTAATCTTATTTTTATATGAATGTGACATTGAATAAATCTAAAGAGAAATTTTATTTAAGCACTTATTATTATTGATACTTTACTACGAATTAACCAAATTTTTTATTGTTGTAACTAATAGCTAAGGATAAAATAAAAAAGTTTTAAATATAAACTTTTTTCTGCTCATGTTGTTGCGCGAGGCCCCTGCAAGAGCGATGCCCTGGGCGATTGTCCTGCTCGCCATCCCCTTAGGATACAGGAATATTCTTTGTTCCAAACTATAACGTACCATATTGCAAATTACGCTCACACACGAAACTGATTAGTAAGAGACTGAAGTCACAAAATCGTTAAAACGCAAAGAAACGTTTACACACAATACCGATTCGAAAGAGACCGAGGGCACAAACCAGCCAAACCGCAAAAAAGTCGATCTTAACAATGGGAAAGTTCGCATTATACTGTGTCATTTGACTTGATTTTAATCTTGCCGGTGATTCACGCTGTTGTTCGGCGGGAGCTGGCCTTTCGCTGTGAGATGCCCTCGGCAAAACAGCAGGTGTGTAGCATTTCCAGGCGAATACTATGTACTTGCACAGATGTTTTCACACTTCGAAACTTAGCAGCACTACAATCCAAACTAGTGACAAAGAAATTCCAAACCGTTATTATATTCAGTCTCGGAAGATTTCGACTGTCGGGTTTAGTAACTTCTGGATTCATGAAAACAATGGTTTAAAGAATCTGTAACAACGCCTATTTGGAAGATCATTACCAGGTTCCTTATCACTTCAGTATTATAACAGTTCTGCTACAGAAAAACTCAAATAAATGTAGAATTTAAAAAAAAAAAAACACAACCAAGTTAATGTGGCGCTGTATCGCTCGTTTCCTAACGTATGACGTCAGGCGCTGTGATTGGTATTTCGTTTGATGTGAGGAATAGGCTAAAAATCAGATTTTATTTATTGATTGAAAAATTGACATTTCACGAAAAAATATTGAATGACGTTTCTAAATTTATAAATATTATTTCCAACTAAATTCCAGATTTTTTTGTAATACCTGCCCGGTCCCCTATTTTAATAACTTAAGAAAAAAAATTGTAAATGTTATACTCCTCCAGTACAGTGGTTTCACTGACTATGTCTGTATTCGACTAAACTTTAATTCTTGTAAGTGGCAATAGGGTAGGTTTAAATTTTGTGCTTTTATTGTGGAAAGTGGCCACCATCTCTTATGTGTGGTAGTTAAATGTTTTAATAATATCTGTTGTTGCTATGAGTGTAAATGTGGTTCTTTGATTTATACTGTGATTTGTGTTTTAGGATATCTGTTCTGGTTATAATGTACAACTTTTTTTTTAATGCATCATTTATTTACTGAATGAAGGCTTTTGATTAACATTAAAATTATACTAATCGATCCAATCAAATTTATTAGTTTCATATGGATTGTTCGTGACGGCTGAGATTACATTATCCCTTTCCAGTCAGATGTCAATATCTCGCTATTGTTGTGCACCCTATTTGCTTAGATGAGGCTCTGGGCACTGGTGAACTATTGCTGGTACAAGCAGTTATCATAATTAGACCAAATGACATGTGGACACAGAAGACAAATCAAACTATTGTATTAAAAATCCTGAGGAAGTGCAGATTCTTTTAAATTGCATTACACTGGCTTCTTATTTTGGTCCAGAAGAAACAAGTGAGTTAGGAAATAATCTGTTAGAAATTTGTGAAACATTGTACACTGAATAATTTTTAGTCAGTTAACTGTCAGGTCACATTTAGTAGTTTCCCTAAAACTCAAATATTCATTCTTTAGCATTTCTTGATGTTTTCAAGCTCCTTTATGAAAATATCATCAGCAATATCTGGAATCTGCAACAGCTATTAATACAAGAAACGCAACAATACTTTCTTCTTGCAGTCGTTTCATGCTTTAGGCCATAATGCATATATTCCCCTGCTTGCCAAATACTAATACATGAATGAGGTTTCAAACCTAAAAATTGTAAAGTGTGTTTGTGTTTTCATATTTTCCCTATCCATACTCATTTTCAGTTATGTATTAACAAGACATAATTTCAGTAGACAATGGAAGATAGTCGATTTTGTAATCCTGTTATCTATGTCTCAATATTTGGTTAAAATTACTAAGCCTATTGGTCTTACCCGACAGGAAGCAGTGAATGGTCAACATTGTTCTTTTTATCAAAGTCGAAAATGCCGCCATTACTCCATATCTGTAGAGATTATCAGTGAAATGCACAGACATTAAATTATTCTTTGCATTGTCTGTAATCTCGCTGGTCTATGTTGTCCGTTGTATTGCGCATTGGCGTGCGAACGTGTAATAAAGAATTGCTGTTCACAATAACGCGTTCTTTACAGTTTATTTTAGCACGCTTCTGTTCTACGCTATTAACTGCTGAAATATAAGTAATAATAACATTGGTTATGGGCCCAGTTACAGCACAGAAGTGTTATAAACTGTAAAATTTATTGCGCAATCGTTAAGTTGTAGCGTCGATTCGAAAAAGTTGGCTAAGGAATTTTAGCATGAAGGTTACGACAGACAAAAGTTGGGTGAATCAGTTCAAAATGTCTGATCACCGGTCTACGACTATAACCAAATTGAATGGTATAAATTACGCATCATGGAGTTACCAAATGAAAATGGTAATGATGGAAAGTGATTTATGGACAGTTGTTGATCCAGGTGAAGAAGAACCGGCTGCCAACGCAGATACAACTGTAAAACGTAATTACGCATCGAGACAAAATAAAGCTTATGCAAAGATCGCACTTTCTGTGTGCGACGAACAGCAGATGCATATGCAGCACTTAACGAATGCTAAGGAAGCATGGAACGAGCTGGAACGGTTGTATGCACCGCGTGACTGCAAATTTCGTATTGTGAAACTCAGGCGAAAATTGTATTCGTTGAAACTGAGTGATTATAATGCAATGGAATTATACTTGGGACAGATAAACAGAACTGTTGCAGATCTTTCTAGTGTTGGCAACGCCATAGAAGATGCCGATTTAGCTATGACGATTTTGTGCGTACTTTCCGAGGAATGGGATTCGGTTGTAACATCTTTGTGTAACCTGCCAGAAAGCGAGTTTACATCATGGAGGAAGGAATATATGGAGACGACGCAAGGGACCTTCGCCACATACTGGAGTGAAACCGGATGGAGACAAGTGGGGAGGAGAGGCCGCCATATTGCTTGATCAGAGAAACACGGAAATATGCACAAAAACCTCAAGGGAATCATAAGACAACCGTGGCACCGCAATTTGATGTTGGATTATTATGTAACTCGACGAGACACATCAGAAATGAAGAATAAAATTTTTTGATATCGTGCTTAGTTCTCGAGATATACTGTCTCAAAAGAGTGGAGTTTCTGGTTGAAATTCAGAAGAAACGAGTCCCCAATGTCAAATTTGGTGATAGATTCTTATGTAACACGACGATACAAATCGAAAATAAAGAATAAAATTTTCTGATATCTCGCTTAGTTCGCGAGATATACTATCTCAAAAGTGAGGTTGTTAGGTTATGAGGGGTTTCAACGATAACCGTGGCGCCGCAATTTGATGACGAATTCTTATGTAACTCGATGAGGGAAACTGAAAGTAAAGAATAACATTTTTTGATATCTCGCTTTTTTCTTGAGATATTGTACCTTAAAATTGACGTGGTTAGATTGAAATGCGGCCTGGACCAGAAAAAAACTATCGCCATATCCATATTTGATGATGAATTCGGACGTAACTTAATGAGCAGGTAATTCTTTTTAACTTGAATAACAAACTATTTATTTCTAGTCCTTAAATTTTAGTTGATGTTCAAATAGGTTCATTTTCACATTCTATTTCAGTAATTGGCAAGGAAGATTTCAAAATCTAGAAATATACTTGTAGACATATTTACAAACAGAAACAAGTCATATCTGAAATTTAAAAAAAAAGCATAAGTCAATGTTTAGAGCTTTAAAAAAAAATTAATACTTCATAAAACCTCATAGTTTCTGAGCTTACTTAGAAGATATTGTACTGGTAGTGGCCTATATAATTTTGCTAGAAAAATCAGTACATTCAAAAATCAGAAGCTAACAGCTAATAATAAATAAATTGTTTTTTCTCTTCTGGTATACACCGCATTTCAACCTGCCAACATTTCCATTAATATTGCCGCTACAAAACCAAACTATGTAGACACATCTAAACACAAGAAATGCATCGCGAACTACATTTCCGTCAACAAAGTTTATTTCATCACGTTTAGTAGTTCGCACAGCACAAATTATCACGATTAATTTCATCGTGCAATTTCAGTGTAAACTTAAATGTGAGTAATGCATGCAGAATACCATATTCACTGTGTCGCGATGTAAACATGACCCGTTTAAATTAAATTTCCAACATTTGTCTACAATAAGGCTAGCTTTTCAGGTGCAAAATAGTAACCTATGCTAATTGTCTACACTACACCAACAAAAATTTGAGAATAATATGATCCTATTGAGAGTAATGAATAAATTTATAGCGAATGGCACTAATGTTGCGGTTGCCTGTCAGATACTTCAAGAACGATGATTACAATGTGACTTACTTATGAAACGCTATTCCAGGTTTTTTCCTATCTCGTCTGTTTGTGCAACCATATGCATCACAACTTGGCATTATAGAAAACTTTAGAATATTAGAAAATGAAATATTCTCAGCAGCTGACACAGTGCAAACAGCCCAATGTTTTGGTACTCCTACGATATCCGCCGCGCAGGCACAGTTTTTTCACGAGGTTTCACGGATTTCGCATTATCTCGTCTCCATATATTCCTTCCTCCATGGTTTACAAGTGCTACAATGAAAAGGCGTCTTCTTGCCGAAGCTTCAAGACGACAAGAAAACGAAAGCACGAAACAGTCTGCATTATACGTGAATAAAGTAAACACGAAAATTATGGCCGCCAAATCTAATTGCAAAGATGTCAAATCTAGCTGCGGAGATGGCAAACACTGTAAGAAAGGAACACGAAAAGGCAAAAATGGCAAAGGCAAATGCTTTATCTGTAAAGAAATCGGTCATTTTGCAAATGTATGTCCAAATAAATCAAGCATTAAACGCTCATTTAGTGCATCGACAACATGTGGATCGGCTATTTTGAATAGCGATGTTTGGGTCATAGACTCAGGTGCTACTCATCACATGTCTCCAGAGAAAAAGTATTTTTCTTGGATTAGTAAAAATGTGACTACTGAAAATGTTGTGACAGCAAATGGCACAACAACACCTACAATTGGAAAAGGTACTGTAAATGCAAAGATTATAGGTAATAATTCCGCAAATAGTGACATACAAATTAAAAACACTCTTTTGGTGCCTGGCATTAGCCATGGAATTTTGTCAGTTAAACAGTTAACTGAAAATAATAAGAAAGTTGTTTTTAATAAAAATGGATGTTGCATTTACGATGACAGTAGAAATTTACTGTTGAAAGTAGAGAATATGGGTCGCTTGTATGCGGTGAGAACAGAACCTAATTTAAAGAAGAGTGTAGTAAGCTCATTACACTATGAAAATAGAAAGTTAAAAACATTGGATTTGTGGCATCAAAGACTAATGCACGTTAGCAAGATCCAGATTATAAAAATGGTCAAAACACAGTCTGTAAATGGTTTTAAACTGTGAGTTGACAACTCCTACGCCATGTAATGACTGTTTAGCAGGAAAAGCTACAAGATTTCCATTTATGACACATCCATCAAGCAACTTGAAAAGTGATGGAATGATTTTGAATCATGTTCATGCAGATCTCATGGGACCAATAGATGTGAAAAGCTTTGGTGGCAACAGATATGTTCTTAGCATAGTGGATGATGCTAGCAGATATACTTTCATCAGACTTCTTAAAACAAAGGGAAGTGTACTGGATGAGTTTAAAGCATGAAAGATCCAGGTTGAAAAACAAACTGGCAAATCTTTAAAGCGAGTTCGAACAGATAATGGACTTGAATTTTGTTCAAAGAATTGGGATATTTTCTGTGAGAGTAATGGCATTGTACATGAAAAGACAATGATTTACACACCACAGCAAAATGGAATCGCAGAGAGATTCAACAGAACTCTGATGGATTTAGTAAGAAGTGAAATCATCAGTAGTAGGCTGCCTAAGGCAGCTTGAGCAGAATTGATATATACTGCAGCATATATCAGGAACAGAGTCACAAACAGTCATAATGAAGTTAAAACTCCATATGAATTATGGGTTGGAAGGAAGCCAAGTGTCGCTCACCTTCGGGCAATAGGATGTGAAGTGTTTGTGCATATTCCTAAACAGAAACGCCACTCATAACTCTCTGCAAGGGCCAAGAAAGGAATTTTGGTTGGAATACGCAATATATGGGCGTGGTTATAGGGTTTGGATGCCAGATACTCAACAAGTTGTGGAGTAACGTGACTGTGTATTCAAAGAGAGTGCAAATGATGAAGCAGAACACATTAGTAAACCTGAAAATTCTAGCTTCAAACAATTTGATAGAGAAGAAACTATCACTTTTGACTGCAGTGATGGAATTTCAGGCAGTAATCCTGAAGAAAATGTGATGATCAATTCTGAAGAAGATCTGTCAAGTGAAGAAGAAGACTTCAAAGGATTTTCAGACACAGAAAGTGAAGAAGAAGAAACTTCAGACAAAAGTGAACAGAGAGAAGGACACTCAACTGTTCAAATTAAGAAGAGAGGACAACCAAAGGGAAGTTCTACAAAACATAATGCAAACCTGCAAAAGCAACACAGTATGATTCTTCGAGATAGGTGTTCTATAAAATCAAAGGAAGATGATAACATAGAACCACAATCTCTTATGGCTCATACTAATAATATAGTGGAACCATCTTCATTCAACGAGGCTATCAATTCTGCTGAAGCAGTGCAATGATTTGGAGCAATGAATGAAGAGATAGAATGATTGAAGAAGCACAACACCTGGTCATTGGTTGTAAAACCTCCAAATGCAAATGCTATTAAATGCAAATGGGTGTTTAAACGGAAGACAGTAGGTGAAACAGAACGTTTCAAAGCACGCTTGGTTGCAAAGGGTTTCTCTCAAAAGAAGGGAATGCATTATGAAGAAGTGTATGCACCTGTATCAGGCTTCGATACTCTAAGGTTACTTGTAGCTATTGGTGTTGAGAAAAAGTGGTTCATGGACCAGTATGATGTCAAATCTACTTATCTTCACAGTGATTTAAAGGAAACTTTGTATATGGAACAACCTGAAGGGTTTATACAAAGAGGTAAAGAAAAACTGGTTTGTAAGTTGAAAAAATCGATATATGGTTTGAAACAAAGTGGAAGGTGCTGGAATGAACATCTCAACAAAACATTAGAAAGTCTTGGATTCGTTCGTAATAAAGTCGATCCGTGTGTATATCTCTTCAAGAAAGGAAAAGGAAAGGCCATATTAGCTGTTTATGTGGACGATATCCTTGTATTGACAGAAACCAAATCAATGAGAAGTAGTGTAAAAGAACTTCTGGAGAGATGCTTTGATATTAAGTACCTAGGGACGATTTCGCATCTACTCCGGAGTAAAATCCAATAAGAAAGAGGATGGTAGCGTCACCCTCTCACAAGAAGGTTATGTCAACAAACTGTTGAATGAATTTGGACTGCAAGACGCCAAAGGAATTAAAACCCCAATGGAGCAGAGGCCAGAGTTTCTCGACAAGTGTAATGAAGATGACCTCAAGAACCTTCCTTACAGAGAACTTGTCAAACAACTGTAAGAATTATATATACTGTTTATAACATGTTCGACTTGATAGTTTTTTTTTCTGCTCGATATTTCACTATGAAAATTGTTATTTACCTAAGGAAAGGTGTAATCGGACTTCGTTTTAATGTATTTTGGTCGCCAACATTGGATGGTTCGGGAATATTACGTGCACTTCGAAGAAAATAAAATAAACACTCCGTTTTCATAAATACATGAACACATTTATTCTGCTAGTTCCTTAAGTGTACTAATCTCCGACCACCAATGTAAAATAAAATTTTAACACTAATATACACTTCACAATAACATTTATCCGAAGATTGCAATTCGTTAGAGTGGCAAGTGACTTACAAGCACTTAATGCAATATAACTTCCAACTGTTCGTCATACACCGTCTGTTCTTAATGCTCTTAACGGCTAAGTAAATAGTCTTTACTACGTGGAAAATCACTCCTCGAGTTCACTAATCTCCTTGAGTAACGAATATTGCCAAATTGATTTCACATTAGCAGCTACCGGCAATTATAAACACGGAATAATCACGCCGAAATCCGTCGTACACATGTGCAGTACCGCGTACACTTACTCACAAAACAAAACTCATATGTTTGGTCTCCGACAACTAACACATGGCGTAAAAATATGCATTACGTAGTTAAATCGGGTTAATCACTCAACACTGATTTTATATATATATACTCGTTAAACCACTGAGAGCACAACTTAAAACACATTTTTGGCTACGCCATGTGTCTACTTCAACACTCGCGTGAAAGAAAAAAACAATACCAACTATCCCTGACCTACTACAGCTAGCTGTTCAGAGATAACTATATCAGCGACTATATTAAAAACACTTTCAATTAATTCATAAATTTAAAGGAGGGCGGTTTTGTACACTGTATTGTGACAAACTCATTGGTGGTCTGTTATATTTATCACAGAGAACTAGACCTGATATTGCCTTTTCAGTAGGCAAGTTGGCTCAGTATTGTTCGTAATTCAACAAGTGTCATTGGAATGCATCTAAAAGAATACTTAGGTATTTAAAAGAGACTCAAGACTATGGGATTACATATTATCCATCTAGTGAAAGTCTTGTAGCGTATGCTGATGCAGATTGGTCTAGTTGTACAAAAACTCGCAAGAGCATAAGTGGATATGTGCTTATACTTGCAGGTGCTCCAATCATCTGGAAAAGTTCAAAACAAACTGTGATTGCACTTAGCACAATGGAGGCAGAATATGTGGCCTTGGCTGCTTGTGCAAGAGAAGTGTTTTGGGTAAAGGAACTATTAATGTCCTTGGAGTTCCAAGAAATAAGTAACAGTGCAACCACAATATGGTGTGATAGTCAGGCAGCCATTGCACATGCTAGAAATTATGTTGACAAGTCCAGGACAAAGCACATTGCAATCAGGCATCACTTTGTAAGAGAAAAGGTGATGGATGGGACAGTAGAACTTCGATATGTTCCAAGTGAACAAAATGTTGCGGACATCTTCACGAAGGCGCTGTGTCACAGACTACATGAGTTGCATCGCAGTCAGCTGGTGGAGCAGGTCCAGGTGGCATAATCTCTGAAGTGCGGAATGATCATGCAGAAGTCAATGATCTTCCGAGGGGGGGATTGTAGATATTATCAGTGAAATGCACAGACATTAAATTATTCTTTGCAGTGTCTGTAATCTCGCTGGTCTATGTTGTCCGTTGTATCGCGCATTGGCGTGCGAACGTGTAATAAAGAATTGCTGTCCGCAATAACGCGTTCTTTACAGTTTATTTTAGCACGCTTCTGTTCTACGCTATTAACTGCCGAAATATAAGTAATAATAACAACTTCGGAACACCTGTAGGATCGTTTACACGTATTTCAGAGACCCTGGTGTCAAAACTGATATCAGTGCAGAAGAACTGATTGGTGATGCTCCTTACTGTACTAAATTTGACTCATGCCCATAACAATAGTGGTAACAGGCTCTTGAAAATATTTCTTTATTTTTCTGAATGCCTTTTCCTCAACATTCATTAAAATGGTCGGGTACAATTCTCTAACTCTTACCATCCCATTATTATCTCCTTATGGTTACATATTTATTATATATCACATTCTGAACTGTCTGCTGCTGGTAGTCTAATCTTTATCTTCCTCTACACATTTTGTCACATGTATAAGTTAAACAAACCAATACGTTTCGAAATTTAATCTAGCATCTTTGCACTTCCTTTTGGTGACATTTATTGCACTCTCTTAAACTATTGTTCATTTTATATCTTATCGGTCTGCTTGGTTTTCAGTTTGTTGTAGGATCGAATTTCTAGTTTCTGGGCTTACTATGTTACAAGCTACTTTTCTGAAAACTGCTATGTTCTTTATTCACACATTAATCATCATCATCTAGGGCAGCCGCTGGCCGGGTCTGCTGGGAACAAAAGCCTCGCCATCGCTTCCTATCCAACCACCATCTATCTCTCTTCTTCCACTGTCGCCCAATTTCCTCCTCTTTTCTCCACACATTTCTTAACATTACTAGGTTTTAATTTCCATGCCAATTTCTTCTCAAATGATATACATATTTCATCATAATATTAGCAGCTTATCATACCATAGTGATTATCTTTTCTTGAGTCGTTATTTTACACTTAATTCCCTAGAAGTATTCTGTGATCTGGCTTAAGGCCTCTAATTGTGTTGATCAAGGGATTCTCCTAGGTAAATTAGAACACTATATTGTTAGTGGTAGACTCTGGTTTAAATGATATTTAAAAAATAGAAAGCAATGTGTATCTTCGAAAGCTGTTTTTACAGGAGAAGTTATAAACTAAGATAATTAAATGTGGTATACCTCAAGGTTAAATTCTTGTCCCTTTGCTGTTCTTGATTTACATAAATGATCTCCCACACATATTAGGTAATAGTGAATATATGGTGCTTTTTTGCAGGTGATACTAGCATATCATTGAAACACCTGCCAATACAAAACCTTGAAATCACAGTAAATGGTGTCTTAAAGAAAAGTAACAGATTGTTCAGTGCTAATAAATTAATAGTTAAAACAGAAAAGACACAGTTACTTCAGTTTGTTACACAAAATAAAGCAAAGGACAGCTGTAATGTGGTATCTGTTGGAAAAGCAATCAACAAAAGCAACATTTTCATTGAGGGTAATAGCTAGAATTGTAGTTATAGAAACAAGAAAGTTGGTATATTTTACATATTTTCACTCCATGCTCACTTATGGCATCTCATTTTGGGGAAAGTTCAAATCTAGTTGTGCTTAATATGCCAGCACAGTATATATATACTCTCTACTGGAGAAGTAGTAGAAAATCCTGAACACTTCACTCTCAATGCTGATATATATAACTATAATACTCGGAGTAGATATAACATTCATAAAGAGTACAAATTGTTGTCAGTTGTACAGAATGAGAGAACATGGAGTTTCTTCATTCATTGTCCTACGACAAGAAATAAAATTTTATTTACGAAAACCTAACAACTATAAATCCAAACTGAAACAGTTTTTAATTCAGAACCCATTTTACTGAGTGAAAGAATTTTCTTCTTGGAATTTAGTAATAGGATTGACTTAAAAATATTTCATATTTTGTATATGGAAGGTGACAAAGTTGTTAGCAATTACAAAAATGGTTTATGGTTTTTC
The DNA here is from genome assembly GCA_031002005.1 of Vandiemenella viatica. Lineage (NCBI taxonomy): Eukaryota > Metazoa > Arthropoda > Insecta > Orthoptera > Morabidae > Vandiemenella > Vandiemenella viatica. Next base: position 186,146,808 of record JARYHS010011408.1, read on the forward strand.
TTTGGTTTAAATTGTTTACAAATGCAGCAATTACATTATCTAGAAATTGCACTCAGCAACATGGTATAATACATATTTGCAGATTACTGTGTAAATTTATTATATTAATGGTTTTTTTAAGTAACTAACTGGTTATCAGTTGTTGGTAATGTTATTAATTTGCTAGGCCTAATGATTGTGTGAGACTGTTCTCACATGGGACCAAAGCAAAGATATCTATTTATCTGAATAGTTCAGAAATGCAGGAAATGGTACTTATAGGAATGCTGATTATAACAGAGAATGTAATCTCAGAGAGGGTTATGAAAGTACCAAGGTGGAAATGATGCAAGTCTCATACCACCATAGGGCATAGTTAAATCTGGCTATAAGTCAGGTAAACATCAAAGCCGGGGAGCCTTTTGAGATAGGCCTGCGACCAGTCATAAATGGTAGGTTTAGAACAGTGTCTTTTTAGGGCAAAATTTGGTGGGATAGATGACGCAGCATTGATTACAGTTGTGGGGAAGAGAAAATCAGTGATTTTAGATCCCTGACAGCAAAAATAAGAAATGTTAAAGAAGTAGGTGAAGCTGCTAAAACAGTAACTGGGAATGCAAACGTTAATGCTTAAAAATCAAAGCCAGTAATAAGAAGGTTACTGGTTAGTTGTAGAAGTATAATGAACAAATTAATAGAATTTGCAAACTTAATAGTAATTCATGAACCAAAAGTAACTGCAGGTGCAGAATCTTACTTAAAAGAAGTAGCGCCAACAATGAGCTTATGGTTACAGAGTGTTCCGCAGAGCTAGAGGAGCAAAGATTACTAGTTCACTGATGTTCATACATCATGACCACGAGTTACTTGGGGTAAATTTTTGGGGTAATAAAAAAGAAAAAAATAATGGAAATAATGGAAGAATGAATGAGAGAAAGTTAATTCATACTCTAAGTTTAGAAGTGAGGGTAGAATGGTCATCATTGGTGGGGATTTAAATATACCAGGTATCAGCTGGGTAGGAAATAAGAGCAATAACACAAGGGAACAAAGATTTGAAAATATATTTGTAATGGAAGGAAGCTTTATACAAATGGTAGAACAGAACACAAGGGGATGAAACATGTTGGATATCTTCCTAATAAAGCCCACCTGATCTGGGTTTTCCACAGTTTCCCCAGATCGCTCCAGGTGAATGCTGGGATGGTTCCTCACAATAGCCAATGTCCTGCCATATCCCGTTTATCCCTTCCAAACCATTACCTTTCCGGATAGGTGCAATGTACCCTCCGCCACACACTTTTACTGAATTGCAGAGTAATAGTAACAGATGATAACTGCGTGCGGATTCAAGTAACTGAAGGAATAAGTCACAAAAGGGTTGTTGGCCGGGAGACCCCGAATGGTAGTTCAGCTGCCGATTGACGTAGTTTTGATTTGCCGCACATGTGCCTCTGTTGTGGCTACCCTAACCTAACCTGGTAATTCCATCAGGCACAGGGGACCTTCAGTTACGTGGAATCCGAACCATGAAGCATACTTCAAATGACAAAGCAGAGCTTTGCCAGAGGTGAAGGTAAATTTTTTTAAGGCCTAATAATTCCATCTGAAACCCAGAATCAAACCGGGGACATTCCGTTCCCCACTAACGCACCTTAACCAACTGAGCCATCAGACCTCTCATTGAAGGAATAAGTGATCATGAACCAGTTCTGATAGATACTAGAGGATTAAGTAAACGAATGCCCAAACCGAAGGGAAAATAGGTACAATTATAAAAAGGCTCAGATTTCGAAATTGGAAAGATATCTCACGAAAACAGTCAGCAAATGCAAGGTTGTCACAAGTACAGTGAAGTTGGAAAAGTTTAAGTAGATAATAAAAAAGGATGGAGAAATATTTATTCCAGAACAAATTAAAGAGAAGTACAGATCCTGTGTACTATAATAAGGAGGTGAGACGATTAAAGAGGTTGGTGAGAAGAAAACATAACAGTTAAAGAGACAGCAAGGCAGTATGGAATACTTGAAACTACTAAATAAGAAGTAATAACAGCAAAGAAGGTGGCTGAAGATGGGTTTATGAAGAATATTACTGGTGCAGGAGGACCACAAACGAATGAATGAAAAAATGTATATGACTATATGACTGAGAGGAAGAAAAGGTATTGAGACAATTATAGATAAGAGTGGCGAAGAAGTTACTGAGATATAAATTAACCAATTAATTGAGACTGTTAGGGACTACAATTAAAAATTGGGAAGGTGCAAATTGCAAAACTAGCTTATCCACACAGTTAAAAATGAGGAGACTAAGAAATTTGAAATTCATCCTGAGGATATCATGAATGAACCAAGAACGCTAAAAAAGCATAAAGGGGTTGGCATAGATAATATTTCTATGGAAGTCTTAAAGATAGTAGGATATGATATTGAACCTTATCTTAAAATATTATTTAATTTAATTATGATGGCGCAGACGGTCTGGTGCCTACTTTTGCCGTCTACAAATTTCAACTTTAAATTCTTTCAGTGATTTTGGAACATTAGTCTAATTTCTCTTGGTGACTTCTTACAATCTCTGACCCTCTTATCTATGAAAGAAAATATTCCCACGCTGCCTGAAATTGAGTGCCAGTTTGTTATCATGGTCATATTTTCCCTTCCATGTATTACTCATAATTCTTACACTTTTATCTTTCCACACCTCATCACCAATATATGCCTTGTACGTTCCCACGACTCTCTTCACTCTCCTGTCTTCCAGTGAATCCCATTTCAGCTCCTTTAACATAACAGTTACTGATTGAGTTCTGAGGTAATTATCAGAGACAAATCTAGCAGCCCTTCTTTGCAACCCCTTCAACTCCTGTATTTGCACCCCAAATTGTGGGTCCCACACTACACTACCATATTCAAGCAATGGTCTGACCAATGGAAGGGAAAAGATGACCATGACAACAAACTGGCACTCAGTTTCAGGCACAAGGGTTGGGAAGTTTTTCTTTCATAGGTTAGGGGGTCAAGGATTGGAATAAAGTACCAAAAGAAATGATGAATAATTTACCAAAAAAGGCTAAAAGAATTTAAAGTTGAAACATATAGAGGGCAAATTTAGATGGGAAGAGGAAGGGGGAAAATTGATGTATAAGGAAATTGCCACTGTAGTAAGCACTCCATCACAATGAAAACCTGCTGTAACCTTATATTTCAGACAACTCCAAGTTTTGTATTACCAAACAAGACTGTGTTCTTGTAAAGTCTTAAGGCCGATGACCACTGATCACAACAAGTGCACAGACTGTTTGTCAGGGGTATCAATGCTCTCATGTTCTTGAAGAAAGTGCTTCCCTTTATCAGACAGTCATAGAGACGATTTTTTACTGCACTGTTATCAACAAAGAAGAAAGAGAAAGTCGATGTAGTGGAAAAGCGGAAAGTACCGCTGACAGTTTTTATCAAATGTCAACAGCCTCATATAAATCTGCTTGCAGCAAAAAACTGAAATGTGACTAGTGCAGAATAAGGTGAATAATTTGAATTCACGATACAATTAAAACTTGTTTCCCTAAAACGATGCTGCACACAATTGCATCAACAGATAATGTAATAAAAGTCCATTCCATAGCTCACCACTCTGTTTCTGTCTAATTTTTTCATAGATGAAAAATGCTCGTTTCCAGCCTTTCCTATGATTGAGATACATGGGTGCTGGCAGGATTACTTTAAGGGGGGTGCAGCCGTTTTTTTTTTTATATATATACAAGGGTTGGGGCATAAGTCATGGCAACTATTTTTTTTTCTTGGAGAGATGTGAACGGATCACAAACGTATATGTGTCTTGTGGAAGTTCTGCAGGCAAAGTGTGTATGCAGAACAACAGATGGCTCTGTGATAGCTGATAGTAATGCAGTGAGGGCTGTGAAATCAGTCAGTGTCGTGAGAGATGGACGTAACCCGTATTGAGCAGCGCTCTTACATCAAAATAGCTGTTCTCCGAGGGAAAAATGCGATGGAATGTCACAGTGAATTATTGGAAGCCCTTGGGAATAATGCCCTACCATACCGTACAATAGCACGGTGGGTAGGAAAGTTTCAGCACAGACGTGTGTCAACCAGTGATGAGCAACATTCGGGACGACCGGTCAGTGTGCGGACCGATGTGGCACGCGCCGTCATCGAGCAGCTCTTGGCTGAAGACAGACGATCAACACTACGGGAGTTAGAGAGGGAAAGGGGCTACGAGAAACGCACCGTCCACAGGACTGTCTATGCAGAGCAGCAGCTAGTTGATCTCCAGCAACTGCCGGGACAAGTGCTGCCATTTCTGTTTACTTAGTTTAAAGTTTTATAGTTAGCTTTTATCTCTGAATATTTTACTGCCTAAGCAGAGCAGCAGCTAGTTGGTCTCCAGAAACCATTGTGACAAGTGCCACCAATTCTGTTTACTTAATTAAAAGTGTTGTTAATAGCTTTTGTTTTATTTGAGTAGTAGCAGCGTACAGTAAGTGTGATCACCTTTAAATAAAAAATCTTTAAGGGTTCTTCATTTTTTATATTCGTTATTCAGAATTATACTAACATATTTCAATAGCTGACACAGTTACATGCGGCTGAAATAAGGCATCAGTAAAACCAAAGTAAATTAGAAATAAATCTTAACAACTTATGTCATCACAAAGTAATATTAGTTTTAATGGGTGGAAGATGATATTCTCCACCGGCCGGAAACTGGTACTGCCCTGTTGAAATTTGTATAAATTGCTTCGTTATAATGATATCTTCTTCACATTTGCACCCTCCTTTTTCGGAAAAGTCGCCACGAATTAAATTAAAAATTCAGAAATGTGAGACGCCCCGCAAAATGCTAGCAACAGTTTCGTATTGCAAGGGTTTGATTGACACATTAGAGAAAGTGTAGAGGAGAGCCGCTCAATACGTGACTACTAGTTACACTCCTTCCAGAAATATCAAAGATTAATACATCAATAGGGCTGGGATTGTTTGACAGACAGACAATGTCATTTTGTTTTGAATTTATTTGAAAATATGCGAAATTCTTTAATTTACGAGTGCAATGAGATCTTCTTCTGTCAATCTATTTAGGTCGCAATGACAAGAGGGATAAGATTAGAGAAATGAAATGCTGTACTGATGCTGTTTTTGTATTCTTTCCTTCCTCCTCCTGTTCAGGATTGGACTGCACAGAATTAGAATTGGTGCTAAACACTCTTTGCCACCAACAATATTTGTGAATTGCAGATTATAGATTTTCAAAAACTGTTGAAGTATGCGGAGGTGCAATTTATAAGGCTAACTGCTAGCTTGGCCAATCATGAAACAGTTTGAAGACAGCTTACACCAGCTAGCAGGGGTTTATGAAATTCCCTGCAGTGGTGATGGTGTTCAAATCAGTGAAATGAGTCGTATTGTAGCGGATATACTTAAAGAACATACCCACCACTATAAACAAAACAACAGCGACAAATTCGCCCCAATTCAAGGTGCCATTAACACTGATCACGAGATAAAATTTGAAGGTGCAAGGCTACTTTGGAAAGACCACTGATGGTGTCAACAAGTGAAAGAGGCAGTGGAAATTTTAAATAAAATGAATAACATCAATGAAGACAACGGTACCATACTGAGGTTTACTGTACATATGTTAGTACAGCCAATCCCAATCTTTTTCAATGGTAGACCCCTTAGAGATTAGCCATGAATCCCATAACAGTAATAACAATACTAATAGTAATTGGAAATTGGCTATCTAGAACTTTTATTTGATATCTCGGTTCGCATCTGACACATTGTGTTCAAGTGTTCTCATGCCTTCATTTATGTTTTCGTAATTATTAATTTAGTTTTCATTTTGTCTGCGGAACACAGGTTGGGAAACCCTGGTTTAGTATACTGACACTTTGATACACGTGGACACAATGGCAGGAGACAGCTTTAGTAACTCAAGAATATAATTTTTCTTTTTTTAGCATAAATGATGTACACAACAAGTTATTTAACTCTGCACAATTAAACTGAAAAACTTACACTTTACTCAAACTAGTTTTTAATTAATAGAACACACACGCGCACACACAAGACACTTTGTGATACAGTTTTTGATGATGTTTCCACTATTTAAATAGACCTTTAAGCACAGGTCCGACGCCTACTCTGTCCAAGGGATACTGTGCATAAAAAACTGTCTGCTAGTTTAGAGTCCTAAAAAGAAAAAAATGTAGTATTAGAGAAACAGACAATATCTGCAATCAGATTTCATAACAATAAAAAGTTTTAAAAGTTGACTACCATACATTTCAAATAAAATAAAATTTGAACACTACATATTAAGATATTTTGCAATAATAATGAACATACACACAATACTGTATTCTAAAGCTAACATTAGTACTAAAAGAGGGAGGAGGGGTGGAGAAGAAAAAGAAATAGCAGTTGTGTGAATAACAACTTTTCGTTTGTTTGAAACATGATTATTCTTGAATCTTCAAAGTTAATAGCTTTTGTTATAAAATTCTCCCATACATGGGATTTTAACTAAATTTTCCCTTCTGTGTAATCCCTGACCAGGAAAGAAGGAAAATTGAAGTATTTGAAATGTGGTGCTATAGAAGGATGTTAAAAATCAGCTTATAAGATTCTGCATATTATACAGAACCTTAAAAACTTTTTGCTTAAACAATGATGATAACCACAACTATATATATATTAAACATTGGATAGGATAAAAAACCACCGTTTACCAAAGAAGGGGATTCCAGTGGCGTTGGTACATGAAAAAAAAAAAAAAAAAACACGAACACACAAAGAATAGAATTTTCGAGCATGGCTCTTCCTCAGTAGAAGTGAGATGGCTGCATGCAAGTGCAGCGCAGCCAACTATATATATAGTAACCAGGAAATAATAGGAGCTAAGTAGCGAATGAACTTACAAAAAAAGGATAGCGAAATGAACCACCACTTACCTTAGATGATAGTTTCGTGGGGTGAACACATAAAAAAACACAAGAACAGGAAAAACAATGAATATTTCGGGACTTGGCCCTTCGTCAACAGGAGAATGTCACGGAGGGAGGGTGGTGCAGGTTACAGTGTCACATCGAGACAGCATAGGGTACAAGAGGCATATGTTAAACGGATCCAGCTGCTATATTGTTATATCAGCAGCTATATTCGATGTGCTGTAGGGAATTCTGACTTTTCCCATCAGAATTGGTGTTCATCAGGGATTGGCTTTGTCCCCTCTCCTGTTTTTTTTATTTTTATTTCTATATTGACATCATTGCTGCAGAACTACTCACAGCCACATTCCTTGACATTCCACTACACTGATATCATGCGTGGTCAACTGTGAGTCTCGACAAGAATTGGAACAAATCCAACAATGGAAAACTTTCCTCGATATGTATGGAAGATTGCTAATACCGATGGCGTTCAACTCTGTAAGTCCTACTAGTTCAAATACTTGGGAACAGTACTCTGTTCGGATGCTCAGACGCTCCCAGATGCCCAAAACATCAACGCACCCTGGATGAAGTGGTGTCAAGTCACAACAGTCCTTTTCGACCAGAAGGTGCAACTATTCCTTAAATCAAAGATTTACAGAACCATCGTTCGACCGGTGGCACTGTATTGAACCGAATGATGGTCAGTCACGAAAAGACATGAACAACAGCTGCATGACATGGAAATGGTTCACTGGCCACAGGGACTCACTAGACTGCATAAGTATGAGAATGTTCGGGAGGCATTTGGTGTGACTCCAATTCACGAGAAAATGTGAGAGGGTCATCTGCGATGGTATGGCCATGTACTACACAGCAACGACACATCAGTGGCGAGAACAGCACTCAACATAAGACCACGAGGGAGACCCAGGAAGTTCTGGCTGGATAGCTTGCGGGAGGACCCGAGGCCAGTCAAAGCCTCACGTGAAGATGCACAAGTTCGGCACAAATGGAAGTAGTAGTCCAGTAAAGCAGACACTACAATGCAGCAATAATGCTACAATGAAATGAAAGAAGTAGTGAAAGTGAATTAAAAATTAGGAATCGATCGTTATTAGGGAATGTCTATAAACTACGCTGCTTGGTCTAAGGTGGGGAGTAGAAAGCTACGCTAGCTTATGTGAGGAAAGGGGGCAGAGGATCCAAGCCTAACCACAAAGCATTTCATTCATATTATTTTTCACAGTTAAAATAAGGTACAGAACACTACACAACAACATGTGGATATTTATCTCCATATGTAATTTAGATATCCTATATATTAACAGTGCTGTACACGCATGTCATGTGAAGTCAAAACATTGGGTTGCACGCAGCTGGCACATTTGAACTTATTGACACGTGAAGGCGTATTATGATTCGAAAAACATTAGACATGCCGTACCTAGACTACAATTCATTTACAGATGTCACCCAGAATTTCCTAAGGCAGTGACAGTGTGGATAGTTTTAATGGTTTGAAGTAAAGCCGTTTCTATTAGAATGGTCCGCCTGTGGCCACAATGTTAATTGCTAAAATAATTCTAATTTTGTTTTACATGGAAAAGAAAGGGAAAAAAACACCCAACACTCACCAAAGTTGAAGGGATGAGGACAGTAGCAACACAAAACAACACACAAACAAATAAAAACCCTTTTTCAAGTTAATATTTTTGTTTATTTATTTATTTACAATTTTTATCAACCATTTTAATCTTTCTTATACTCGCGATTATATTATAGTTGATCCCTCCACTATCTCCGATGGTCTATTTCGTTCTATGAGTGGCTGCGTCAAACCCAAGTCTTGTGCAAACCCAGCCACCTACCTCTGTTGACTTGAAAAAGGGTTTTTCACCCAAAATATTGTATTTTCTTTGTTTGTTTGTTGTGTTGCTGCCGCCCCCTCCTTTCAACTTTGGTGAGTGTTGGGTGTTTTCCCCCCTTTCTTTTCCATGTAAATATTGCCTCACGACATTTCTTTCCTTTCATTGTTATCTAATTTTGTTTTGTCAGATGAATTTAAATTTCAAAGTATGGCGTAATGGAAAGGCTTATCAAAAATGTTTTCACAATGAGTTTTAATTACCCAATGAGTTACAAAACTCTTTTAAGCATATCAAAGAATCATTTCCTAGCAGGGCCGGATTAAGAGGCCCATAACATTTGCTATGTGGCTAATCTGGTACCGTTCCCTAGTGATGCAGAAAGACAGGTGACAGAGCAGAAGCAAAAGAAAAACATGCAGCTCTTCTTAGTTGTTTAAGCGGAAATAATTTATCATTTGCAGAAGTAGCTAGTGTCAACATTTCATTCAGAATATTTATAATCATAGAAAAGTAAATAAGACAATTATCAGTTGTGTTCAATACATACACAATAATTTTAATGATCGAGAGAAAATAGTACAAAAGACTTCTAGAATTAATAGGGAAACGTTACATGCCACAGAAGGGTGGAAGGGGGGTGCGTTGAAAGAGGTGAAAATGGAGCACATGGTTTATGGACGCTCCCTTAGGTGAAGTACACAATATCATAAATTGAAAAATATGAAAAGATATTAACCTATTCATAGTTTAATTAACACACACACACAATTATATACCGTCATTTAGGGTTACTTTGCCCCGTTTTTTTACAGGTTTTTAAATAAATTAGATCCAAAACAGTGTTTCTTTAATGTTTATGTTTATAGAAATTATTTCATTGGTTAGGGCAGACTTTTGCTAAGTGATCTTTGTGTATAACTCTTAAGACAACCTTTCATTTCTATTTTTGTTTGTTTTTTTGAAAAAGTGGATCAAAGTTTCCCGGTCCTGGGGATACTTTGCACCGGATGTAAAAATAAGGATGACAGATGTCTGGAGTAATGTTAGACCATAGACATGAAAAAGAAAGAAGCAGTTATATCAGAAATAAGAATTTCAGAATCCTGGGGCAATGTTTGAGCACAGGAATGAAGGAAAAATAACTATCGAGTAAGCACAAACATATTTTATTACCAAAATAATCTACAAATGAAAGATTTAACACAAAATGAAGTCTGTCATGAGTTATTAGCTCCAGTATTGATCAAGCTCTGGCACAGAGAAAAAACCACGTTTGCTTATCTGTTTTGGAGGCTGAATGGTGCAAATTATTTCTTCGAACGAATACTCAATTTCATCTTTCGGCCACTTCCATGACTTCTTAGACTTTTGCATTGAACTTTTATAGCTCCATCGTCACTTACATTAGTAATGAATCCAGGAAAATATTCCCCTTCATATTTGAAGATCACATACTGACCCACAGTTGGCATAAATTCACCATGTTCTGGACTTCCCTTCTTTGGCCTGGTTACTCACTGGATGTCATCCACCTCAAACAATTCAGGTGATTTTGATGGTGACCTGATCTGAGAGCTCAGATAATCCTCATCAGAAGAATCTATGAGAGAGATAGATTCAGAATCTTCATCTGAACTACTTTCTTTATATTTGTGACTTCTGCATTTCTTCGTAACTTTTTTCTTCATCACTGTCACATTTTTACCAGGTGTCACTGCAAGCTTCCTTCTTCCTCTGTTACTGCCAACACCAGTAGTCCATTCAGATCTCTTATTTTGAAGGGCTTCAATGAAAGAGTCCTGTACTGCATCTTTGTCACAAATCCTTGAAGGAAGACGAGAAAGGAGTTCATCAACATTGATAGGATGTATGCTGCACTTTCTGAAACCTGCTATTACGTTCTTTGCTGAGTTTGTGCCAATTATATCCATTAGTCTTCTTAACAGAAATGGGAAGTGCTGTTTCTGTAAGACAGTGTCTTTGAAACCTTGCCTAGAACTTTTCCACTCTTTAAGGATCTGTCTCCAGGCTGCTTTCATGGGCCCGAAGAAGGAAACATCCAAAGGTTGTGTAATGTGGGTACTGTTCGCCGGCAGACAGATGAATGAAATGTTCTTTTCAGCACAGAGCTCCAGAACATGGGGTGTCAAATGTGAAGACAGATTATCACGGATTTTTCCCTTCAAGCTTTTTCAACCTTGGTAGCATTAATTTGATGAACCACTCAGTAAATGTGTTGCTGTCAAACCATCCACTGGGGCTATGTGAGCAAAGGCAGCCAGTGGGCCCATTTTCTGTCCATGTAGACCATAAATGTGCTGATTTATAGACAACAAATGGAGGCAAAATTTCACCCTCAGCATTACCAGAAAACATCACAGATATGCTGCTCTTGGACGAGTTACAAATGTTTTCAGAATATTTTGAACCTCTTTTTGTGAGAACCTTCTTTCTCCCAGGATCGTCGGTGAGGTTGGTTTCATCAAAGTTCCATATATTGCTTGCTGGCACATCTTTCAATTCAACTTGCAAATGTTCAACATATTCTCTGAGAATGCACTCATTAACAGCAGCTCTACTCCTTTTAATATTGGTTGCAAGGCGAACAGAAAGTTCGGGGTGCCGTTTGGTGAAACCCAAGAGCCATTCATGGCCTGGACAATTGTCTTTGAATCTAACAACTTTACGTCCCTGTCTGGCAAGGTATGACTTCACTATCATTCTGAGTTCCACTGGAGTGACAGGAAACCCAAATTCACTCAACTTCAAAACACATTTTGCAAACTGTGCTTCTTCTTCATCAGTGAAAATCTGTGGAAAACCTGGACGTGAATTAATTCCTTTCACTAATTTCAATTTAATTAACTAGGGTCCTTCTTGGAATATTATAAAGTTTTTCAGCTTTTCTATGAGATATCTCCTTTCTCCTAATGGCTTGTAGACAATTCTCCAGAGTTTCTGGGCTGTAATCACAGTATCGCCTACTTCCCACAGTCCTCTTGTACTTACGAGGCATTTTCGCCAATCTGAAAGATTACAAACACATTATTCACTGCCAGGAGCACACTACAGTGTTAAATTAAGTCTGAAAAGTTTGTAGGTATGTAGGAAGAGCACCATGGGGATACTTTGCTCCACTTTTGTTGTGGTGCAAAGTTTCCCCACACTTTTGAATTTCCTAACCTATAAAAGTAATACCTTAATAAGGCAAACGATAATACATCAAATCAATAACTACGATACTTTTCAGAAGCTAGACACACTGAATAATTAAAATAATGGTGACTGACCTTCACAGTGATAAATTAACCCTGTGAAAATAACAGATTTTTCAAGCTTAATTTTTCTTACTCTTTCGCACGTCTTTACTCAATTGCTTGTCACAACTTCAAAATGTCCGACAACTGAACAGTCAAGCACTGCTGCCACCCTAAAAGTGCTACCTTTCACAGTAAACACAGTTCACAGATATACAGCAAGTATGTAGCATCTGTGAACCGTCAAATCTTTTTTCTGGAGTGGAGCAAAATTTGACCCTAAGGAGCAAAGTAACCCCAAATGACGGTATATGGAAACAAAGAAACTACTGTGAGCAGTGGCGTAGCTAGATCAACAAGGGCCCCGGTGCAAAAAATTTATTTTGGGCCATCAGGCCAGATGGGTGACCTTTTTTTTTGCTTTGTGTTGCTGGTAGGGGCCCCCTGAGTTGTGCTTGGGGGCCCCCTGAGCAGTGAGGGCCTCCCTGTGTCTTAGGGACCCCCTTAGACGATGTTAGAACTAAAAAAAAAGGTCACTAGTTTGCCATGAAGGCCCATGGGCCTTCTGAACTGCGCTTGGGGGTCCCCAGAGATCGCTTGGGGGCCCCCTGACCCCCTGAGGTATGCTTGGGGGTCTCCTGAGTGTAGGGGTCCCGGTGCACTGCACCGCCTAGCCCCATAGTAGCTACGCCCGACTGTGAGGCACTGAAAATATGATAGGATAGGGGGAAAAAAACAACAACAGATACCCATCACTTACCACAGATGAAACCATGAAGGCAAGAAGAACACGTAAAAAAAGGCACAATATTTCGGCATGAACCTTAATCATGCGAGAGGCGAGACATATGGCAAGTGGAAAGATGTGGTCACATCCCAACCCGCCACATGACCAACTAAAATTTCACAGACACATCAAACGGATGGACCCTAACAGACTGACAAGATAAATAGCTGAATTCTATTAAAACTGAAGTAAAGCAATATCAGATACAATAAAATGGATTGGAGAAATTAAGAAAGACCTGAAATTAGCAGGAATTGTTCCAGAAGATACCGAAAACAGAGATATATTTAAATCCAAAATTCACAAGTGGCAAGATAACCGAGAGGATAGACTAAAGAAAAGACCTGGAACAACATGGTCAGATGAGAGAAAAAGCCCACATCAAGTGTATGAAGGAAATATGGGCACAAAGGAAAGTGAACAAACGCTTCCGAGTGTTTTGCGTAGTCCTAATGGACTTATCCGTAAATAATAATAAATATATATCAGGAAAAAAAGAATAATATTATTGAGGGCGCTGAGCTCTGTAACGACACTGTTTATTCCCTCCTGCCTTCATCTGTGGTAAGTGACGGGTATCTTTATTTTTCCTTATCTTATTTTATAGTAAGAATACTGACATCTTTACATGCACTTGTCTACTGTGGTGACTGGATACTTTGAACTATACACGTTAATAACATCTGAAAACTCAATTGCTGACACCAATCAAACGAATTTAGAAGCACAATTAATATTAAATTAATATCAACAATGGCCAATGCACTTGTGATATTTTTGCCACATTGACATTTTTAACTTTTCCTTGACATCCGTTCTTTAACAAATTCCTAGTATGAGCATAGTAGACCCCGGACCACACTCCAAGAACCACTGCTGTAGGGCATAAACACATGCAGGTTATTTGTCTGGCATCCTAACACAAAAATTCAGTATAAATTCGAGCCAAAACCACTGAACGAGGAAATCACAATTTCAAATAAAATTCTAAAGATAAAAAAATCATTTGATATTAAGAAAACTACATCAAATGTGTCGACACAACCACCCAGCCACTACTACAGCTGGAAAATATTAATTACAAAAGATTATCTGAAATGGAGTAAAATCCGTGCAAACCACACCAAACAACTTAAAAATATTTCTTTTTATCTCTGGTACATCTTACCTTTATCAAACAGCTGGTAAGTAACATTTAAAAAAAAAGTGAAATCATATTCTTGAATATAGTATCAAATCATAAACTTCTCCAAAGCTGTCAGTATGTTTTCATCATACTGTTGAACTCTTGCAAACGTCAGTTGTGCCCTGTGTGAATAAAGAAAGTCTAAGAAATTTTGAAATACTTAATTAAAGTTTAAAACAGTTTAATTTTCATCACCTTGCACAAACTGTTCAGAAGATTTGCAAAATAATAAAACGGCCTATTTCTGATCTTTTGGTGCTATGAATCGTTATTTAGAGTAAAAAAAAATTCTGATGACTTGGTGATTACACATGCCATGTTTTAGTAAACCTATATAAAACCTTAAATGTGTTGCTGCATCAAACTTACAAAAGTCAAGATTTCCCTCGCATGTCTTTTGGGTTCAACAAGTAAGTCTTAGAATAAATCATAAATATTATGCCTTTCATTTCAGTAAAAATTATAACATGCATAATGGTCAAGTCACCAGAATTTTTTATATTCTGAGTATACTAAGTTAACGCCAAAGTGGAGTACGCGAACCCCTAGGAGTTCGTCAGTTGATTGTAGGGAGTTCGCGACAAGATTTCCATAATGGCGGACTGGCTATCTCATGCGTATAACACCCACAATGGTGAATATTGCTAAATTGCCGCTAGTAGTAGAGCTTAAAAAAAAAAGTGGCAGTTTTTTCTCAAGGGGGTTCGTCAATGCCTGGGACATTTTATAGCCCTTAAAAGTTTGAGAAACACTGCTTGAAATAAACTCCAAGACATCACACCTTTGCAAAGTTAACTTTTCTTTTTACTAAACTTTAAATTTGGCTTTTCACAGTCTATTTGTAATAAATTAAAGTGATGTCTAGATAAAGAAGCTAAAACTTAATTTTGAAGGACTTTTTCTTGCATTTTTACAAACACTTCCTAAATCGAATTAGTGAAGTTCCAGTGTGTGGGTGTGCGGTGACGTACTTAATGTTTCGTAGTGTAGCTTCAACATGTTTGATTTCTGAAAACTATTTCCTCTTTGAGACCCTCCACCCCCCTTTTTTCAAAGACTGTCGGAAACAATAAGCAAACACTTACCATGTGTCTGAACCTCCCGAAACTGACTGGTCCGAAAACCGGTTGTTCGACATTCATCTCTTCTCTCTTCCTTGTCCTTCTGCATTACCTGTTGCAATTTAAGGTTAGTGAAGTTAAATCAATTGCAACGATCATTTTGTTAGAATAATATAATAGAAAGTAAAATTATTTGCACACTTCGAATGCCTAGCATTTTAGTTTTAAATAGAGGGCTATTAAAATTATGAATGAAAAGAAAAATGGTGTATCAAATTCAAGCTGTAAACAAACTACTTGTATTTCTGAAGAAAAAAAATCACCACAGTTTAAAAGGATCCAGAGAATTTTAATATTACCTATTAACGTGCAAATGGAGTCACTGTATAGAGACTACTACTAGAACATGAATCTATACAAAAGAAAAAAAGTTCTCAAGAACATGTTATATAGGCTGTATAACTTGAAGGTCGGATCAAGAAAAACAAAAATCCTTTTATGGCATTTGTCTATTTAGAAAACTGCTTTTGATAATGTTAGATGGGACAAAAAGTTCAAAATGTTAAAGAATTCAGGTCTAAGGTATCGAGATAGAAGAATACTGTATAAACTATATAAGAATCAAGTGGCTGTAATAAAAGTAGAGAATCATGAGACACAAGCATCAGTTAAAAAGGGTGTGAGACAAGGTTGTAGTCTATCACCATTAATATTCAACTTGTATGTAGAGGAAGCAATACAGAAAGTAAAAGAAAAATTTCCATGTGGCATAAGTGTTCAGGGAGAAAAAATCAGTATGCTATGATTTGCTGATATTGTGTTGTTAGCAGAAAGGGCTGAGGATATTGAGAAATTACTGAATGGCATGAACAAAATACTGAAGGAATATTTTGGACCGAGTATAAATCAAAGCAAGACTAAAGTGATGAATTGTAGCAGAAATGATACCAATACTAGAAGACTAAATATAAAAATAGGACTGAATGCAATTGGAGAATTAAGTGAATTCTGTTACTTGGGAAGCAAAATTACAACCGATGGTTCGCTTCTTCTTCGGAATCACTGCCTGATAGAAAAATATGTTGAGGAAGGCGTTTTTTTTAGCCTAGTTTGGCCGGTTCTTTTCCCTAGTTTGTAAAATTGTGCACCAGGAACTGTTCTCATTCATTTGATGAAATGTATTGTTTGTTGTTTTATAAATTCGTAAAAGTAAGCAATATTTAACTCTCTGTGTAGCTGACTATTTCTTACATACCATGGTGCGTTTCTCTGCTAATCTGAGTAGTTTGTTTTGAAATATTTGTATTCTATGTAATTTGCTACGGCTAGCACATCCCCATATAGGACATGCATATGTTATTAGTGGCCGTAATATCATTTTGTAAATTAGCAGGCAGCACTCTGTTTTTAATGATGATTTTTTGTTTAACACAGGATACAATTTGTGTAATGAAACCTCATTATTGTCCTCACAACCAGGTGGCTGGTTAAAGGGTGAATGTGTGACGTGAGACCATAGCTCTCACTCCTGGTATCGACTGCGACGGAGACCCCAGCTCTTTAGGAAGCTGCCCTCCTGGAATATATGAAATACTCCAGCAGTCACTCAGAAGTGAGATTCCTCTGGAAAACTCGGAGGTGACTACGGCAGGTCATGATTCCCCAATGATTAACTTTCAGATTTTCTTTCACAAATGCTTCCCATCTAGTCTGTCTGGTTGCTAGAATTTTTTGCTTGTAATCTACTCTCATTTGCCTGTATCTGGCAAGAAGAAAATCTTTCTTCAGCTACTCGGCTCCTTTGATAGGATTTCCTAGCTTTTCTTACTTTTCCTCTTAGTGCATACAATTCTGCAGTCCAAAACGTGTGTTTTACCACCAAGCTTCTTCAGAGGAATAGCAGCTTTCATTGCATCCTGAATTGCCCATGTAAGTTCCCTCGCCATGTTGTCCACATCGAAGTCTTCTTCCGATACTGCTGGAGACGAGAAAGCTTCTCTCGGCCTCTGCCATGAAGCCTGTCTTATGTTGTAATGCGTTTTGAAGTAGGGTTTTCCTGGATCGGCTGTTATCCGTTCCCTTGCAATGTTGAATACTATGAGGTTGTGGACACTCGCCAGTCATGCAGCATATTTCCAGCAGCGTTATTTGTTAGAGTTACAGATGTTGGTGAAGGCGCCAGTTGTGTTGTTGAAGGTTTATGGATTTCTCTCTTTGTTCTGGACTTCAAGATGCAGTTCATTTATAAGATCAACCAGCAGTTCACCCCTAGTATCAGTTCGACGACTGTGCCACAGAGCCGACTGCGTTTACGTCAGCCGTTATTACCACTGGTTGATCAGATAGAGCTAAATGTATCATCTCCCTTATTTTATTCAGATAGTGTTCGATTTCATCTCGATGCTGGAAGTACATGTTTAAAACAACAAAATTGCCCCAGTGTGTGCTAATCTCCACACATGTGGTGCGTTCATCACAAAACTGCGCTAGTTTAGTCACTACAGTGTGTTTGTTAAACACTATTATGGCTGACATGGGTCTCGGTCCAGTTGTGATTATCTGTGATGTTGCTGGCATGTACGGTATTTTGCCTTGTTGTGAGTATAGTTCCTGGAGGCAGACAATATCGAAGCCTACCTCCTCCACCAGTTTCCTTACTTCATGCAGGACAGTGATACTTCTCTTGGCATTGAGTTGCGCGATCCTTAGCTTCTTGAGTGACTCAGGGATGCCTCGTGTAGACATTACATTGGGGCCAAGGTAGTTTCGTGTCTAGTACAGTCTTGCCACTAGTCTGTACAAGATGTCGAGATCAAAGATTTCGCCTCGCCTCTCAAAGACTTGTTTTACCAAAGTGAGAAGCTGTGCATAATCTGTTGGCAAGTTATGTGCCTAAAAAAAGTTGAATTCTGTTGACTGCCTCAGGGTCAGGGAAGGTGATATGCTCACCAGCCGGATGTAGCCCTTTCGTTAAGTTCCCAAGAGCCAGTGACAGTGTTTGAACTTCCTCAAGTCTAGTAAGTCGCAAGATGTTTTCAAAATCCGTGTATATCCGCCCGGGTGTATTGGTACATACTTGAGTTCACTGGTTTTCACTTTTACTTGTTCGTGCATAGTGCTTCCAGTATTTAGTGTTGCCTGTGAGTCATAAGGGTCTTCAGTCTTCCTGAGATAACCAATACCACACAATTTCGATCAGTTTTCGAGAAGTTTCAGTCATAGTTGATGAAACCTCTCCTATTTGCGTAGCTGAGTCCTCGGTCTGTGTGCCCATATTCATGAATACTTTGTTAGCTCTCTGCACCAATTTCTCTCTGTAATTTGCTGCTTGTATTGCATTCCTTCTTCTTCTAGACGGTGGATTCCCATTCTTTTTCTTGACGCTGATGCATGCCTTACCAATTGTTGCCACGATTAACTTCTTGATGATATTAGTCAATTGCTCTTCTAAGGTGACTCCACTTCTATCAGGGGGCACTTACAAGCCATAGTCGATTTTGTTTATGAGCCGTTGTAGGAGCAATTGGTAGGTTGGGCAATCTTTTCCTCTCTTTCTGCAAGATTTAATCGTTTTTGACAGGGAACACACAGCTTCTCTTGCGACAAATTAGGACATTGATCTTTTTTGTGGTCATCTTTGCCGCAACGGGCGCAGGTAATTTTTTCTTTTGGACAATGCTTGCTATGGTGGCCTTGATCTTGACATTTTATGCACTTTGTGATGACTGTATAATCTTTTACCGAAATTGCACAAAACTCAATGTTAACTCTTCGATGCTCTATGAGAAGTCACCTCACTGATGTATGACCTCGACTACTTGGTGAACAGAAGCTTTATCTCGCGGGTCAGTCCGAAATTTAGGAGTGAATCCACTCAGGAATTCTTTTCTGTTCATTGTTTCTTCAAAGTTTTGTTCATAGATCCTTCCTGCAATCTCTTCTGTTTCTATGGACTTTGGAAGATCATAGAAGATGACCAAGAGCCTTCTCTTATGGGGCAGCTCACACTTAAGTTTCTCATTCAATTCCTTGTTGCTCATTTTCTTTTTTACATCTTGTGATTGCGTCTCCACAATCACTGCATTCTTGGTGATCCGTATTTTGAGAATTCTAATCTTCTCCTTCACGGGTTTTCACAATTCTAGTCAGTTTCCTGGCTACTGACTTTGGACTGTCTCCTGCCTTCGAGGAGACAAATACTGCACTTGTTGTTGAGAGACTCAGTTTCGGTTTAAGTACTGGAGTAGCTTTTGACACAGCCACTGATGCATAAGTTGGGGTGGATGCAGAGTTCTTTTGCTTTCTTAGTTCATCAATTTCTTTCCTTATTCTGAAGTTTTCCTTCCGAAGTTCCTCTTCTCTACCTTCAATGCGTGCTACCGATATGGCAAAAGTTGCCAACTTACCCTTCATTTCGTTTAGCTTCTGATCGCTTAATTTTAGACCAATGTTCTCGTTAAGGAGAAACAATCTCTCCATGCCATTTTGCAATATTGCTGGCTTGCCGCTGGGAAGTACTTTCTGTCGCTGTGGAGGCCATACTCACTTGTCTGCGACGCGATGAACTGCTGGCTCGGCATCCAGATGGCTGTCGGCTGTGCGGCAGTCTGCTTACCACAGCACAGCGTGACGCGGCCTGGTGGCGAACCGATGACACAGTGGTATAGTGGAGCCCGAAGCACAATTGTTCACTGAGCACAAGCCATATGTTTACGTGACCACGAAAACGAGCGTCACTTATTCACTGTTTGTACGGAACTTCACACCACTGCACTCGCGGTGCTATGTGTACTTTACCAGTCGATATGTCGTTTCGAATATCCGTATCAATCTGATATTCTACATGAAAATGGCATTAATCGCGGGAGCAACAAGCACGGCGGCAATCTTTATTTGCACATTACAAAGTCACAGTCATTAGAGATGACAGGAAAGGAAAGGGACAAGGAAGATGGAAGGCAATCAGCCATGTTGTGAAGGAATCATCCCGGCATTTACCTGTAGTGATATCTGGAAACCATGACTAACTGAATGCTGCATGGTCGGATGGATATTCGACCCTGGAACCTTCTGAATGTGAGACCAGTGTTACCACTTACCCAGCTTGCTCAGTAATTATCTGTGCTGACCTGCTAACCAATGACTCTTGTATCAATATAAGTGCCATACCATTTTATCATAGTGCAACTTAATTTTACACAATTACTGTATCTTAATTAAACTATTACTTACAAATAAACTAAAAGATTGCCAATGATTGCTAAAAACAAAATATTTTCTCCTTACAGGAAAGAAAAAGAAATTGTTGGTACTCACATAAAAAATGCTGCCAACAAGCTTAATGAATTAATCTTGTCCACAAGTCCATTGTGTTTTAACCTGCAATGAATTAATTGTTTTCTTCTAATTTTCATCACAATTGAAAAAATAAAACAATAACACACTTATATTTACAGAATGACTGGTGAATGAACAGTATGCAAGCAGCTCAAAGGATTTTAGTCAATGAGAGTAATGAAAACTCTGAGCATATGAGAAATGACCTGAAAAGATGCAAAATCTAACAGTCTATTAAGGGCAAAACTTATCTTGGAAAAAAAAAGACCCATCACAATCAGTCACATCATTTACTCAGATCGCCTCTGTTTTAAATTTAAGACACTTATTTTTATTATTATACCCTTCGTCAAGGCATTAAACATCATTGGAGACAATCAACTAAATGAACTGTCTTCATATATGGATATTTTGCAAGTAGCATCATATATATTATTTCTATAAGGTATTTTTTTTTTTTTTGTCACAAGCCTGTATCTTTCTTTATACTTAACCGAAATAAATGAATGAGGTGTCATTTTAAAGCTTATGGTCTCCACTTTGATCACATCATATTTTCAAAAAGAAAATTTTCAGAATTCAACCCTTAAAAGGACAAAAATGTTAATATGTCTAAAATGCTGTCTGTGTAACGAGTCATTTACCTCCCTGGATACCTATCTGGAATTGTTTAATGAAGTATCATTTTAAAGATTAAGATCTCCGCTTTAGTGACGTCATATACTAAGACAAAATTTTTTCCGAATTCGACCCTTAGAGGGCAAAAGTATCAATATTTTTCCAATGCGTTTCTGTGTCGCGAGCCATTTATCTCACTTCATATCTAACCGATACTAAATAAATGAGGTATCACATTAAAGACTAAGGTCTCCGATGTGGTAACATTGTATTTTAGGAAAGGATTTTTTCGTAATTCAACCCTTGAAGGGCAAAAATGTCAATTTTTCTAAAATGCATGTTTTTTGCCTCGAGCCATTTATCTCTCTGGATTTCTAACCAAAACCACCGATAAATGAAGTAGGAGTCTGAAGAGTAATGACTCAGCTTTGGTAACATCATATATTAAGAAAGAATTTTTATTGTAATTTAACCCTTAATGGGAAAAAGTTTAAATGGTTCAACAATGCATTTTTGTGTCACGAGCCATTTATCTCCCACGATATCTAACAGATATAGATAAATGAGGTATCATATTAAAGACTAAGGTCTCTGACATAGTAACATTGTATTTTAGCAAAGGAATTTTTCGTAATTCGACCCTTAACCCTTTGACTGCTGTAGACGCGTTAACGCGCGTGGCTACTACTGCGCCCAGGTGCTCCAGACGTGTATACACGCGCCGCCTTGCCGCTCTGTCTCTGCTCCAGACGTGTATACACGCGCCGCCTCGCCGCCCTGTCTGTACTCCAGACGTGTTAACACGCTAGGCTCTTAGCGGCCTGGCTATGAAGCCATATTTCCACCCAGGGTGGTTAGTTGTTTTCCTCATTCGGCCCTTGAGGATTGGCAGCTGCGATCTAATTTGTGTTGCTCTTTTCCTTTTAGTTTTCGCTGAGAAAATGGCATACAGTCATTATTTTTTTTAACTGCTTAACGTCTCTTAACAGCGAGGACTTTAGAGATGGTAAAGATTGGGGGGCAAGGAATGGGAAGGAATTCGGCTATGGCCTTTTGAAGGAAACATTCCGGCATTCACCTGGAGTGATTTGGGGAAACCATGGAAAACCCAAATCTGGATGCCTGGACGGGGATTCGAAGCATCGTCCTCCCGAATACGCCGTCGTGTTTCTACCGCGGAAGAAATCATGGAGATTCTTACTAGAAGCGACAGTGAATATGATCACTTTGATATGGATGACAGTGATAACCCTTCGACAGGATCTCGATGTAATTTTCCTATGCTGTGTACATCAGCTAGTGGAAAATGACCATTTTTCAGAGTTTGAAGCTACAGATTGTGCGAGCGAAATGTGTTGAAAAAGAGAATGCTTTAGTGACGCGTTTGACAGTATGTGCTTGTCGATTAAGCTGCAGGACACAAGTGTGGATTACGTTAACATTCCAGCAGTTTGTCATTTTTCCTGATATTTCTAACGGAATATCATATGATATCTATTGCTGATGAGACCAACAGACACGCGAGAATCAATTCACACTATATTTTCACTATGAAGTGGTTTAAAAAGTTCTTTTTCCACATTCTCGAACACTGCATTTTAAATGCTCACGCTCTTCACCGCGTAGTAACCGGACGAAAAATGCCAGTTGCAGAGTTTCGTCTGTTGCATCCATAAATTTAAATTTCGTGAGGTATTTTTCAGGATTTCCTGACACCCCCCCCCTCCCCGTCTTGTAAGATCAGGTCCGTGAGACGCCCCCCCCCCCTAGAAATCGCCCTCGCAACTTTTTGAGACCTTTTTATACAAATTTCATTCATATTGCAAATTCAAAGAAGAGCACGCCAATGCGTAAATGCGCTGTATGTTCGATACAGAAAGTGCGTCGAGAAACCAATGCAGAACATGTAATGTATCACTGTGTGTTGCACCATTTTTCAAGGCTTATCACACAAAAAGAATTACTAACCATGGTTAACTGCAGAGTTATAATTATATTACATTTACTACGCTCACAAACTAAAAACATTTCAGTTGCTGTAATATCTATTTAGTATATGAAGTACCGGCATGTTTGATTACGTAGACACTCACTTTTAGAGGAGTTTTAAACTGAAAACCTTTAAATGTTATATTAACTGTATTTATTTTGTATCTGCGGTTTCAAACCGCAGAGCGACAGCAGAAGAACGCCACACACGACGCTCCAGACGTATTCAGCACACAGCGGTCCGGTCTAACGCGGCAGGCCAGCGCAGGTAAACAGCTTAGCCGTAAACAAAGCCGCACTCGGCGAGGGCTCGGCCGGCCGAACCGTAGCAGTTAAAGGGTTAAAGGGCAAAAATTTCATTTTTTCTAAAATGCGTTTTTTGTGCCTAGAGCCATTTGTCTCCATGGATTACTAACCAAAATCGATAAATCAAGTAAGATTATGAGGAGTTATGACTCAGTTTTGGTGACATCATATTTTAAGAAAGAAGTTTTTTGGAATTAAACCCCTAAAGGGAAAAAGTATAAATGGTTCTACAACGCATTTGTGTGTCACGAGCTATATCTATCTGAAATAGATAAATGAGGTATCATATTAAAGACTAAGGTCTTTGCTGTGGTAACATTGTATTTTAAGAAAGGAATTTTTCGAAATTCGACACTGAAAGGGCAAAAATGTCAATTTTTCTAAAATGCGTTTTTTGTGTTTCGAGCCATTTATCTCCTAGGATATCTAACCCAAATCGATAAATGAAATAGGATTATGAGGAGTTATGTCTCAGCTTTGTAGCATCATATTTTAAGAAAGAATGGTTTTTGGAATTCAACCCTTAGTGGGGAAAAGTATAAATGGTTCTACAACGCATTTTTGCGTTGCGAGCCATTTATCTCCATTAGTATTTATCCAAAATAGAGAAATGTGGTATCATTCCAAAAATTAAGGTTTCCAATGTGGTAACATCACATTTTAATAAATGAATTTTTCTTAATTGAACTCTTAAACGGCATAAATATCAGTATTTCTAAACTGTGTTATTTGTGTCTCCAGTCATTTATCTCCCTTGATAATTAAACTAAATTGATAAACGAGGTATCATTTTAAAGATTGATTTCTTCGTAAGGTCTTAGGTTCTGTTACACCACATTTTAAGAAAGAAATTTTTCAAAATTCTATCCTTGGAGGAAAAAAGTATTAATATTTCTACAATGCATTTTTCTATCATGAGCTATTTATTTCCCTTAATACCTAACCAAAAACA
Source organism: Vandiemenella viatica (assembly GCA_031002005.1). Lineage (NCBI taxonomy): Eukaryota > Metazoa > Arthropoda > Insecta > Orthoptera > Morabidae > Vandiemenella > Vandiemenella viatica. The sequence continues at coordinate 186,171,112 of JARYHS010011408.1, forward strand.
ATAAATGAGGTATCGTTTTAAATATTAAATTATCCGCTTTGGTCACATCATATTTTAAGAAAAATCTTTCTCCAAATTCAACCCCTAAGAGGCAAAAATATCATGATATCTAAAACATTATTTTTACCTCGCTTGATAACTAAACAAAATCGATAAATGAGGTATCATTTTATAGACCAAGGTGGCTGCTTTGGTCACACCATATTTTATAAAAGAATTTCCTTAATAGGAAAAGGATCAATATTATTTCTACAGCATGTTTTTTTATTGTTATTATTATCACAAGCCATTTATCTTTTTCGATACCTGGCCAAAATCGATAAATATCATATCGTTTTAAAGATTAAGGTCTCCAGTTAGGTAAAATCATAAATTAAGATTTTTTTTTTCCGGAATTTGGTGCTTAAAGTGGTAGCGCGTATAAGAAAGTTCAGAGCCAATACTTAGATTGCAGCAGTAGATATCACAGATATGTCAATAAACTTTTTTTTATTTAATAAGTAGCTTTTGGGATATTTTATTCTGTTATGGAAACACTTTTATTTTGCTATACAATTCCAATGTAAACATTTAACTCGTACAGCAACAAATATCACAGAGATGTTTATATGTTGTGTGCATTCTGTTCAGGTTGGTTGTATTCTGTTAAGGTCAGTGACAGTTTGTCTTAAATACAGCGTGTTTTAAATTTTCCTAACTGTTTTGTAATATGTTGTAAGTATTTTCATGCATACCTATTACACTAAAAAAAGAAAAAAAAATTGTTTCAAAAGTATGATTCTAATTTTCATTATATTACAAGCATTCAACCTCACTATTCATCGCATTTTACTAGCGAAATTTTTGCACGGGTCATCTAGTGGAACAAAATAATAATATGTTAAATAAATGACAATGTGGTCTCGAAATGTGGCATACGGGAAAAAAAACTAAATAACTCATATATCTCCAATGGAAAATACACAAGGTTTCCAGCGTCATACATATCCATTAATTATGATGGGCAACAGGTTCAGGGTGAGGCCATTGTAAAGCAGTGGACTGCTATACAAAATGGGGTAGGGACAAGATTAAGTTCAGTCTAGGGCTATTCAAACCTTTATCTAAACTGGACCTATCTCCTCTTTCACAAAACCCTCCCCTCCTGGTTCTAGGAACTACTAATTTCCACCCTAACCTCACCTTTTTCATTAACTCTAACCACCTCAGCTCCACTGAAAACCAAGCTATGAGAGGACTATTGAGGAAAGATAGCATAATCATTATCATTCTTGCTCACAAGGGCTCAACCAGCACAATCATGGACTATAGACTAAGGCCCTATGAAAGCTTAATGGTATCAATACTTTCCATCCACCCCTTACAACCTACTTCCTTATTTTTCTGGAAATAGGCAATTCCCTTGGCCTCTAGGGCACATTACAAGACCTCTATCGACAATGCATCTTCATCCTTTAGAGTTCCTGCATCCTCGCCCCGTACATTCTTCCAAAGATTGGTAATCCTGGGCGACCTACACTTGTGGTAAACGGGTTGTCGACAAAGGATCGAGGCCTGGTGTTTCAACTTCTCAACCACATTTCCTTGAAAGTCTGTTCACAGTCACCTCTCATCTCCTCACAATTCCTTTCTGTTCTCCATTGATGCAATTACCCAGTATGCAAACATCCTTTCACTGTCAAGACCTAAGTGCTCTGGCACACTTCCTACACATGCGACCCCCGCACCCTTGCCAGTACATGACTTGCTCACATTAACCTCTCCAAATACTATTATTCCTTCAGATCCAGAGTGTTTTACTAGCTATGGCATGGTCTCTATAATCTGGAAGAACATTTCCAGAAACGTCATATTTTAACCCAGTGTTTGGTTCATATATATATTTATGTTCTGGACCTACGGGGAAAACCATTGACTAGACATAAATACCCTTAACAATTACCACTCCACCAGCACTACTATTTCACACACACGCACACACACACACACACACACACACACACACACACACACACACACACAGAGAGAGAGAGAGATAGATACAGAAGTAAACAATGCCTTCCAGCAGGGGGCTCTTCACACATCTTGTTCACATAAAGGCCGCCGAATCACAGCAAAAGCTACATTACAACAGGTGTCATTCTTTCCACACCAAACATTAACTTCCATACAGCCTATTCTGAAGAGGAGTCCTATCCCAGGTTCTCCCAAAAACTATCCTCGGCTCTAAATTCATGCTGCTACGTTTCTCGTATTGTACAAAAACAAAACTTTTGTGTTGCCAGTCACCAAACCACTCTAGTCCTCAGTGCCATGTTAGTCACCCAGCTCTCACCTGTGATCATGATTCCAAACAGATCCTGCGATACCGGAATGACTTCTCGCATTCCTTCTCCTCAAAATCTTACCGACTCCCAATTCACAAGCTTGAGAAGACGACCCAATATCAAGAACGTACTAGTCCACTAATACTCTGCTTTGGAACCTCCCAAACCACTACATAGACTATTACAATCTTAGTGAGGGGTAAATCTTTCCCGTCAATGGACATGCCATATGCAGGCACACACATCTCATTTGGTAACCTCCCTGCCTACACTGTGCTACTTAGGCACCACCACCAACCAACTTTCAACTAGAAAGAATGGCCTCCAACCTAGTGGCAGCCCATGTCAGTCCCCACAACTCTCACACTCAACAACTTTTAACTATAAAGAGCTGTCAAGAGTTTTTCCAGAAACCACCACCAGTTCTGAAACTCCGTATACATGAACTAGCTTACCAACATATCCTGGACACCAGGCGTCAAACTGGTCTCAACTTCTGTCAAGATCTTACCAATAAACCCATCCCTTATTGCATATTTAATGATTTATTACATGCTATACTTTCCACCGTTCTATTATTTATGTATTTATTTATCATTGCTATTTATCTTTATATAGCTGAACCTATACATGTGTTCCGCCTCCAAAGTGATAATTGTTTTACAATAGTGATTGACCGTTTTATTCAATCCCCCGTCCATCCCCAATTTTCCCACCCTATCTTCATGGCTTATCCAGTTAGAAGTGGATGATGTGTACAATCCTCCACTGCCAAATGGCTCATTCCTCTAAGTGAACACAGTGTTAAAGCAAAGTATTGTACAATTGTATTCGTCTCATGTTTATATATATACATGTGGCGGGTTTGGATGTGACCACCTCTTTCCCCCCTGCCATATGTCTCGCTTCGTGTTTTTACGTGTTCGTCTCGCCCTCCTGCCTTCATCTGTGGTAAGTGACGGGTATCTGTTTCCCCCCCCCTTTCCTATCCTATTTTCAGGGCCTCACGGCAGTATCTTTGTTTCCATATATGATGCCCAAGACTTCCTTCGTGTTTATAAAGAACGTTGATACACAGCTACCAGCATGTAACCACCATAGTGCACCATGGGAGACTCAATGCTACTACCAAACACACACACACACCAGTGATCTGTGCTATATAGTTTTGGCAGCAAAATGAAACGAACACATGTCATTGGTCGAAAAACAAAAATCTACAACATACAACCACCATATCTCCCACACCCCCACAGCTACCGAAATTCAGACAACATTGTGCACGATTGATGAATGTATACTATTACCACACACAAACACCTGTGATCTGCGCTATGCATTTGTGGCAGCAAAGGGAAATATACGGACACATGTTTTTGGCCGAAATACGAAAATTTCCTTGATCAACCATTTTCAACCACCATATCTCCCACACCCCCACAGCTACCAACATCTAACCACCATAGTGCACAGTGGGAGACTTGATGCTACTACTACAAATGAACACCAGTGGTGGCAGCAAAGTGAAATATACGGACACACGTCTTTGGTTGAAATACGAAAAAATCCTTGATCGACCAGTTCCAACCACCATATATCCAATACCCATACAGTTACTGAAATTCAGCCAATGTTGTGCACAATCGGTGAATGTATGCTAGTACCACGCACAAACACCAGTTATTTGTGCTTAATAGTTTTGCTAAACAAGGACACATACATCTTTGGCCGAAATATAAAAAAGCCCCAGGTGGACCACTATCAACCACCATATCTTCCACACCCCCATACCTAACGACATCTAACCATGCACGATGGAAGACTCGATGCTAATGGTCTACGCTATGTAATTGTGATAGGATAAAAACCACCGCTTACCCTAGAAGAGGATTCCTGCTGCGTTGGTACACCAAAACAACACAAACACACAAAGAATAAAATTTTCGAGCCATCGCTCTTCATCAGTAGGAATGAGATGGCTGCACGCAAGCGGCTGGCAGCCAATTTTATTCTGTATGTGTTCGTGTACCAATGCCGCAGGAATCCTCTTCTATGGTAAGCAGTGGTTTTTATCCTATCCTAATGTTCAACATATGCGCTTTTAGTACCTTTGTTTCCTTATGATTCATGAGGCAGGTTGGGATATGACACCTTTCCACCTGCCACATGTCTTGCCTCTCACATGATTAACGCTCATGCCGAGATATTGTGTTTGTCTCGCCCTCCTGCCTTCATCTGTGGTAAGTGACTGGTACCTATCTTTTGAATTGAACCATGATTTAACATTTAATACAAGTTACTTTTTTGATTTTGTGGTGTTGATTATTTTGTCTGCTACTGGTTCTAATTTGATACGTTGTTTTATGTTTGAATGTGGTTACTTCTTGTGTGAGAGAGTGGAGTATGGTTAACCACTTACATTAAAGCTTAAAGGAGGGAGCCTGTCATATTTGAGCTCTTCCCAGCATCATTTTATTCTTTCATAATTTTTTCCTTAAGTCCATGAATTTCAGTGCGGGGAAATGTGACACATTGTCCCAAACAATCAGCCCACCCCTGGACCCTATTAACTTTATTTAATATTATTTTAGTTTCATCATATTTAAATTAACTTTTTTGTATTTTATAGACGGTTGCTTATAGGATTAACAATGATGTATTGTTTACCTTGCTGGGGACTGCTTACTATGAGCAGTGCATATCAATGTTAGAAGTCAAGGCCAGATCATGCTCGGGAGAGATAGATATTCACATTCAGTATGGCGGGGAAGTAGTATTCAGTAACGATGAAACGGATAGCTGTTTGGTCAGATACCGGTAAGCCTGCAAGCCGGATATATAGCTGAAAGTTGTTATTTGAGGTAAGGAAAAATAAAAACGTCTTCAGTAAAGAAAGGATCGCCTATATGGGAATATTTTAATATAAATAATGGCAATAAGTTTTCAATTTTGAATTACTTTTCATGAGGCACATTTTGACGTGGAGTTTGAATCATTTCCTTTTAATCAAGTGGACTTAAAGAAAACTCAATGACATATTTTTTTCTGTCTTCGACCAGATAGCTCTGTCATGACAAACCATTTAAAAATGAAACATCCGAAATTACTTTGGAATGTAAATGACACACACCAAAAAAAATCATTAATTACACAACAATGCCAGCTTCCTGAATTTCACAGCTCATGGATATCTTCTGAAGTCAAACTAGAAAATGGGAGTTTTTGCTATGAAGCATTTCTCTGGTTCTCACCCTGGAGAAAATATACCAAGGGAGCTTAATAGTGTCGCAAATCATTGGGCTATTGACTAAAACAAAACACATTTACTTATTCATGACAGTGGCGCCAACATGAAGGGTGTACGCGTGCCAAATATGCTTCTGCTAGATGTTTTTATTATTTATTTTATTATTACTACTCCACAATTCACTAAAGTGTGTGGCAGAGGGTGCATTGCACCTGTCCAAGAGGGTGATAGTTTGGAAGGTGTGATGGTTCTAGGGATTTACAGAGTATTTTAAGACATTAGTATGAGTTTTATTGTAAAAATTATGAATTGCAAGCGTGGTGCAATATTCGGATGCACGCGTAGTGGCAAACATTGTGACACAGTTCTGGTGTCTGCTTAAGGGTTGCATCACGGGAAGTGTCAGTATATAAAGAGGAACCGCCACCAAGCGTGGCTATTTCATCACCAGTATTCATCCCAGTCAGACCTTCGGTCCAGAGCAAAGTTTTAATTTTAATTTTTGTGGCAGTGAGTGAGATTAGCATGTGCTTCTAGTTGTTTGCGGTAATCGTCTGAGTTGGTCTTTTGTCTTGTTCGGGAAGTAAGTAAGTTGTCTGGTATTTTAGTGTAGTTATTGATCGAAAGTGAGGATTTTAGTATAATCACTCAAATTAGGTGTTTTCGTCGAAACTAGCAAGTGCTAAGTTTACATAAGTGTGTCAGGTTAGGGAAGCAATAATAACACCAGCGAAATTACTTATTAGTCGACACTTAGCGGTTGCGCAATTGTTTCAACTTGCCATATCTATTCTGCTGTGTTAAATTCTGTCCCAGTTTAGAAGTTGTGAATCAGCCATCAAGTATTGATTTAATAATTTATAATTGTGCAACAAGTGTGCAAGAAATTGATAGGAACTTTAGTAAATTGAAAATTTTTAAAAATCCAAGGTTGTGCAATTTGTGTGATATTCAAAGAAATGGTTAGGGATTGTTAGCAAAAAGTATTAAGAAATTCAATGGATTATTTGCAGTCATAGCAGAACTGTCTTCTGTTTTTTTTTGGAGAAGGAGAAATTATTTACCTGGTAAAAAAATCTATTGTGTAAGGAATCTTCTGATAAAAATTTAAATAATATACCAGTCGGTGGGTATAACAAAATTTAAGGAAAGCTGTGCATTGAAGACTTAAGAAAAAATCATTTAATCCATGATTTAGTAGTTTTGAGATACCCTTCTAACCTTTTATATATTTCAGAGAAGGTATGAAGTGACCACCGTCGAAGAGAAAGAACCTTATATGTTGTTAATTACTTTCCAGGTAGGCACAGGTAAACTCACGAGAACAAGAAGCTTTATTTTTTGGTAACTGCACAGACCAGAAAGTGAGTGATTGTTATATTTTATCCTGGCAACATATTGAGGATATTGAGAAGTTATTGAATGGCATGAACAAAATACTGAAGGAAGATTTTGGGCTGAATATAAATCAAAGTAAAACAAAAGTGATGAAATGTAGCAGAAATGATACCAATACTAGTAGATTAAATATAAAAATAGGATCAGATGCAATAGGAGAAGTAAGTGAGTTCTGTTACTTGGGAAGCAAAATTACAACCTATGGCCGAAGTAGGAATGATGTTAAAAGCAGAATAGCATTAGCAAAAGAGCCTTCATGAAAAAGAGAAACCCTTTAGTTTCAAATATTGATCTAGGAATTAGAAAGAAGTTGTTAAAACTCTATGTGTGGAGCACGCACTTTACGGTAGCGAAACATGGACTTTAGGAATACCGGAAAGAAAGAAACTTGAAGCATTTGAAATGTGGTGCTACAGAAGAATGCTGAAAATTAGGTGGACAGACAAAGTAAGAAATGAACGAGTTTTGGAAATGATGTGTGAGAAAAGAAGTTTATGGAAGAAGCTTACAGGAAGAAGAGACAGGCTGGTAGGTCATACTTTGAGACATGCTGGATTGATTAATTTGTTAGTGGAGGGAATAGTTGAAGGTAGGAACTGTAGAGGAAGACAGAGATTAGAATATATGAAGCAGATAATTGAGGACGTGGGTTGTAAGGGGTATGTCAAAATGAAGAGGTTAGCACATGATAGGAAGGGTTGGAGGATTGCATCAAACCAGTCCAAGGACTGACGACAGCAAAAAACATAAGCTGCAGGTTCTTTCAGAAAGGGATATTAGGAATATGGCAGGAGGCGCCCATGGGCTATTGTGAGGAACCATCCCAGCATTTGCCTGGAGTGATCCGGGAAAACCATGGAAAACCCAGATCAGGATGGCCGGAGTGCTTTATCGAAAGCTACTCCTGTCGGATTTTAAGTTTACTCACCCGGTAAATCCTTTCTATTCCATTCCCTAATCACTCGTGAGAAAAATGAGTACAGAAATGAATCGGTTCTGGCCCCGACTTCTCTTATCTTATTTTTGCGGTCATTCTGAGATATGAATGTTGCTGGTAGCAATATTTGCTGGCTGTCATTCCAAAATACGTCAGTCGTGAATTTTTCAATTAGCTTCCTTCGAGAGCAACGCCTTCGGTGTTCCAGGTCTTCCCAACCTAACTCCTTCAACATTGCACTTACGCTTTCCCTCCTACTATATATACCTGTCACGAATCGGGCGGCTGTTCTTTGGACCTTCTCTAATGCCTCCAATAATCCCTTTTGATGGGGACCCCATACAGAACAACAATATTCTAAGTGAGGACATACAAGTGACTTGTATACAATCGATTTAACTTCCGGAGTGCATTGGTATAATTTACCACCTAGAAATCTGAGCATACGATTTGCTTTCCCAATTACATTCTCGATATGCTCATTCCACAACAAATGATTACGAATTGTTACCCCCAGATATTTAGTAGAATCTACCGTTTTAAGGACAGTACCATTAATTGTATATTCATAGTTAAATGGTGTCACGTTTTTACTTACACGCATAACTTGGCACTTTTTAGTGTTTAATTACAACTGCCAATGTTTACAACACGCAATTATTTTCATAATATCGTTTTGTAACAAAGCGCAGTCGTGCTGGGTTTTGAATTCACGATAAATAATAGCATCACTGGCAAATAATGTATTCATCCCCCCTATTATGTCGCATAAATCATTAATGTATATGAAACAACAGAGGCCCTATCACGCTTCCCTGGGGTACCCCGGACCTCACTTCGGTATGTGATGAACGCTCGCCGTCGAGACCTGCACACTGTGTTCTGCCCTTCAGAAGGTCTGCAACCCAGTCGCATATTCGTCTAGATATGCCGTAACCACGAAGTTTCCTAAGTAACCTAGTGTGAGGCACAGTGTCGAAAGTTTTTTTTAAAATCTAACAGAACTAAATCAACCTGGGATTGCTCATCCATAATTCGGCACAAGTTGTGAATTAGACGTACAAGTTGTGTTTCGCAGCATCGGCCTTTTCTGAATCCATGTTGATTTGGGTTTAAGAGCTCACCTTCATCCAAAAACCGCATGACATTTGAATAGATGATATGTTCTAAAATCCTGCAAATTATTGAAGTTAACAAGATCGTCCTATAATTCTGAGGATCATTAACATTCCCATTTTTAAACACTGGACTTTAGATAGCGTTCTTCCATTCGGCTGGGATTTTTACTCGATCCAAAGAGACTACATAATTTCATACGGTGCAATTTCCTTTGCATACCTTGAGTAGAATCTTGTAGGAATACTGTCTGGTCCGGGAGCCTTATTGGTTTTTACATTCATAAGCAGTTTAGTTATTCCCTCAACATCAAGAATGAGATCATTTATAATTTTGTCAGTACCATTGTTAAATATCGGAATCTCCTACGAGTTTTCTATCGTTAAAGCTTTTTTAAATATATCATTCAAAATTTCTGCTTTATTAATGACTGTTTCTGATAACTCACCATTTTCCTTAATCAGCAACGGCATAACCTTATGAAAGCCTCTTATTACTTTGATATACGACCAGAACTTTTTTTGGATTAGTAATCAGATCTTCGGATAAATTCCTGGCTTGGAATTCTTTAAACGCATCGAGCATTGCCTTACGCACTTCCGTTCGCAACTGGACTAATTTAGCGTGATTAGATGAGTCCCCCAATTTCTTCACCATGGCATGTAAACACCTTTGCCTCCTGAGCAAACGTTTCACATCCCTATTGAACCAAGGGAAGATCTTACTGAACTTAATACACTTCTTAGGAACAAACTGATTTAAACTGGTCCATAATAGTTCTTTTAAATTAAACCAAAGTTGCTCAACATTTGTATTTAGCATTTACATTTCAAAATGTTTTGCAAATTGATCAAGCTATATAAGCTATATAAGCTTATCGAAGCTATATAAGAGTTTCTTTTTGTCATCCTTCAAATTCAGACTAGATTTTAAAGTAACCACAACCGCCTTGTGATCACTTATACCGTCTTCTATACAAACTGTATCTACAATATCAGGATGTTTCATCCATTTGCTTCAGAAAAATTTTAACTGAGCCATTGAAGATCCAGCCTGAAGAGGCAGGAGTGACTCTTACTGGTAGACGTCTCGTTATACGCAGTTTAATTGTTCAGACTTAGCTCAAGAAAAATTTCTGGTGATACAAAAAGAAAAATTTACCCGACCGTCAGCTGGAGCCAAATATCAGCTCAAGATGGAATTCTACCTTTGTGTATTACAGAGTTCCTATTGGACCAAAAAAAGGACTATACTGATATATGCGCCTGATCGTGAAATGTACACCAATTTGACACTTCAACAGTGGTGTTTATTTGTAAAGTGCATTAAACTATTGAAGTCCTTTGAAGAAATAACAAAGTTCTGGTCTCTACTGCAATTCCAAAGTAATATCAAAAGTTTCTACACTAAAAAATATATTTATATAACGATGAGAAAGAACAAAGAACTCCTGACTTACCATGCATTAGAGCCTCTTTTAAAACTGAATTAAAAAGTCGTATCGGCTCCTTAAGTGAAGATTTAGACTACTTGATTACCCCAGAGTCAAGATTCAAGGCAAACTATCTGGGGTTTGCTGAAGCACGACAAGATTCTACCGGAATCTATAAAAATGACTTGCAAGGAATCTTCCACCAGTAGCAGCTCATCCTCAATGGCCGTTAAAAGGAGTAGAAGGGAAGAGACAGAATCAACTATAACTCACAATGCTCATGGCACGTTTTGGAATTGTTTTACGAGATAGCCAGTATCACGTTCTAGAAAAAAATGTGATTGCTAGCAAGATTGACTTTTATTTTAAGTGATCTCGAATCAATGGAAAGAGTGACTTATGTCAGCTAACATGACACAGAATCCAAACTTGACAAAATTTGCTAGAATTTGTTTTTCAGCACCTTGCAGTAGTGTATTTAGCGAAATACTTTTCGTTGAACCTGGCCTTGTTTAAATTGTTAATTCAGTACAAAAAATATTTTTTATGTTAAAACAATAATAAATGGTATTTCGATTTGAAGACAGTGTTTTTATTTGTGTGTGTAGACTCATTACTATTCTCACATATGCTTTGGAAACATTAAGGGACCTTAGCAAGATCCAAGCATGTGAAATGAAGTTTCTTAGAACGGCCATCCAGAAAACTAGATTTGACCACAAAGAATGATGAAATTAGATCAAACCTAGAGCTAAGGGAATCAATGGAAGAGAGACTTAGGTCATCAAGACTTAAGTGGATTGGGCAAGTCAAGGGAATGACTAGTACAACACTACAAAAAACTGATTTGGAAAAAAGGATAGTGGGCAAAAGACCAGTGTGAAGATCAAGAAGAAGACGGACTGACCAACTGAAGGAGGACATAGAGAGAAGATACTGGAACTGGAAATATATCACGGACAGAGAAACTCTTCTGGATAGGAGACAGTGGAAGACAAGCGTCTACAATAACCAAGGCTCATAAACCACACCTGGGAAACTGGAGATGGTTCCCAACGATAATGATGATGATAAGACGTATTGTATACTTGGCATTTGTAAATTTAAAGAAAATTTTATGAAATTTTCGTAATTTATTGAGAATTCAATAACCGCCGGCTATCTGCTGGATATTGACCTACTATCCGGCCGGATAGTAAATTTTAGCCGGATACCGGAAATCCGTTTCATCTCTAGTATTCAGTAGTCTTCGGTATGGCATAGGAATGTAAAGGGAAAGCAAAAAGCCTTAGCTAGTATGAAACGACTGAATGAAAAATGTAATAGTTTGACATTTAATTACAAGGAATTCGACTGATAGGAAAAGTAGTTTGTGAAGATTTCTGCATTTTGATTACTGAAAATTATAATATAAATTTAATTTCATGCAACTATGTGTAGTCAATTGGTATCAATAGTACCATTTCATTGAAATTGAGAAATATAAAAGTAATTAAGTTTTTTGGAAGAGTGGAGGTGACAAAGTAGTATACCAATTATGTGTTCAAGACAGAAGGGCTATTCGAAACACCAGTAATGTTTCACCCCTTAATGTTTTTCTGCCAATCAAAAACAACCAACCTAAGAAAAACACAGCAAGTCATGTGCAGTATATCATAAATGAAATGGACAATAGAGGCCAGATCAATAATTTTAGCACTACATTTCTCCATTGCATTTGTTGGCCAGAGTGAATGGTGGCACACAAGGTTAAAACCACTGTGTTTAATCATAATGTGACTTGTGTGGAGGGATTCTTAAGAGATAGGGGGAGGGAAGGAGGGGGCAAACTGATCAGGCAGAAAAAATAGCATCCACTTAATAGAAATTAGGAATGCCACAGGATACCATACTGGGGCAAATGCTGTTCAATATTCTAATGAATGACTCCGCTGTTGGTGTGGAATCAGAAGCTGTTTGCAGATGACAGTATTGAATAATGCGATTAACACAAGAAAGGAAGGTCAAACACTGAAAAGGTGATACAAGGTGTGAGAGAAAAGTAATGAGACTGTTTTTTTACTTATCAATTTCTTTTTATAAAATCAACAATATTTTCCCCTTCAAAGTATTTTCCTTGGGCAGCTATACACTGGTGGAGTTGTTTCCACTCTTGGTAGCAGCGCTGGAAGGCTTCAACTTTTAAACGTTCTCCAGAGTTCCAAAATGATGTCCTTTTAAGACATGTTTCAACTGTGGGAAAAGAGAAAAGTCACTAGGACTTAAATCAGGTGAACAGGAGGGTTAAGGAGCAACAAATGTGTGTTTTGAGGTAAAAAATTCACTGATGTTTTGAAAAAGCTGGCTGACATGGGGCATTGTCATGGTGAAGTATCCACTTGTCTGCAATGTCTGGTCTCACATGAATCATTTTTCCTGAGCCTTTCAAGGCCACCTTTCTAAAACACTTGGTTGACAGTTTGTCCTGGAGGAACAAATTCTTTATGCACAATACCCCTACTGTCAAAAAGGGAAATCAGCATTTTTTTGATCTTTGATTTGCTCATTCGACATTTTTCAGTCGAGGAGATGACAGAGTATGCCACTTTCCTTCGATTAACCTTCTGTTCAGTTGCAAGGTTTTTTGGCACAAACCTTTCACATGTCCAAATTGTCTGTCAAAATTTGATGTAAGGTGGAAGTGATTAAATTTAACTGTTCACTCATCATCCTTATTGTTAAAGGACAGTCTGCTCTCATAAGAGCCCTCACACGCTTTTGTCAGTTTTTGAAGTTGAAGGTCTCCCTGAGCAACATTGATCTTCAATGTGTTCTCAGTTTTCCAAAAATGATTTGTGCCTGCAGAAAACTTGCGCCTGTTTCAACTTTTCAAAGGTCACACTCGCGGAAGTTTAACACAAAACTTGATTGCACAATGTTGTTCTAAATTCCGATCCTCCATTTTTCCATAACACACAATAAAAACACAACTTCAGTGATGGCATTGACAAAAGTAATGTGTTGTTGACTGAACAGAGTTGTAACTTGGACTGAGCACGTGGAAGGGATGAACAAACCAGTTTAGCACAGACCGTTAGAGCATTGCCAGATCATTCGCAGTGTTACCAATCTCATTACTTTTCCCACAAACCTCATATATACTTGGTTATGTCATGACAATATCTACTTAAGATTTGGAAGGGAAGACAGGTTATCAAGGAGTTATTGAACATTTACCTCAAACAGTGAACAAAGTATGAATGCAAGTAACTGCCACCACAGCAGGTGCCAAATGACTGTTAATACTAAACATAACATATCTGCAATCAAATCAAACATAAAATAAATAAATATTATGTGATAACTTTAGATCAGTAAACACCATAATTAAAACTTGAGATTAAATTGATAAAAAAGGGCTCGTTTCCAAGTGCTGAACCTTAATACTGCATATGCAGTTAATTGTGTACGTCAAATACTGATGATTTGTGACAGCTTCACAAATTTTAATAATAAGTCTTATGTGGAAACCTGAAATTATTCCATATTCATTCACTAAATTTCTGGTAATTATAACATCTTCCAGTGGTGTAATACTCTCTGCAAATTTGACCATCAGCAAACTTACAGTACCATGCAACCAGTGAACTGCTTCAATCAATTTAAAACTGTTCAAATTAATATAACTGGTAATAACCAATTTTACTAAATGTACTATGAACTGAAGGACCAAAAATTTATGTACTATAGATATTGTAGGAAATCTCATACTACATCTAACACAACTGACGAGAGTATTTGATATAACCAAATAAACTACATTTATCACAACAAAATTTGATCATAAACAATTTATTTATTAGATAGTAACTACAGGTTACATTTTGGTAATGTGTTTTATCAATTTAACTTAAAATCTAGTCACAATATTACACATCAGTTTCATTTAGAACCTTTTGTACAGTTAGAAAGGAAAAAACCATTCCTTGTAGATGAACTTGGACTTTCATTTCCAGAAAGTTTTCATTATCTTCTACAATGTACAATAAAAAATTCAATTTCACATGTGAAGCTGTGTTTTTAGAAACTCATGGTTTGCATTCATTATGTTGAATAAAATCCTGGAAAAAGCACACACGTAAGTGATTTTCATCTACAGCAATAATTGTTAAATTAATCTTACTATAAAGAAACTACTTTTGAATAATGGGATATAAAACTTGCTGATCAGTATGGTAAAAGCAGAGAAAGAGCGAGAGAGAGCGGCACTAAGCAAACACAACAGACAATGAAATAAACAAATTAGAAACTATTTATAGTTCTCTCACGCGAAAGAAAAACAAAATACTGGTACAATGTACAATCTGTCAAAGAAGTACCGTGTATTGGTAAATAAAACACAAAATATTTATTATTCATCCAAATTTATTGTATTGCCTTCAAAGTAGGCCCCTTTAGCAATAATACACTTATGCCAATGAATAATCCAATCATCAAAACATTTTTAAACGGTTTTTCTGGAATCAACTTTAGTTCTCACCGCAAATTCTCTTTCAAGTCTTGTATCGGCTGAAAATGGGTGCCTTGAAGTGGCAATTTGAGTTCTGGAAAGAGAAAAACAATCGGACAGAGCCATACCAGGTGAATACAGGGGTTGTTCCATGGTGTTCGTTGAGTTTTTGGCCAGAAATTCGTTCAAAATTATAATCTTCAGATGTGCGTTATCATTATGCAAAAACCATGAGCTTTCTCTCCACAAATCTGGCCTTTGTCGATGAATTTGCTGTTTCAAATGTCGCTTAACACTCAGATAATATTCATTACTAGCTGGTACCCACGACTTCGTTCCTGTTTGTAAAGAATTTGTATTGACAGCTACCGACATCTAACAACCACAGTGAACGATGGGAGACGCGATGCTATTACCACACACAAATGCCAGTCATCTGCGTTATGTAGTTCAGGCAGCAAAGTAAAATTTACGGACACACGTCTTTGGATGAAATACGAAAATATCCTTGATCTACCACTTTCAAGCACCATATCTCCCACACTCCCACAGTTACCGAAATTTGGCCAACGTTGTGATCGATTGGTGACTGTGTTACTACCACACACAAACGCCAGTGATCTGCGATAGTTTTCGCTGAAAAGTGATACACCATGGCACATGCGTCTTTAGCAGAAATATGAAAGTGCCGCAGGTCGACCACTTTCAACCCCCATATATCCCACACGCCCATAGATACCGATATCTAACAACCATAGTGCACGTCAGGAGACACGATTCTACTGCCACACACAAACACCAATGGTCTATGCAATGTAATTGTGGCAGGAAAGAGAAGTATAAGGAGAGACAAATTTTTGGTCGAAATATGAAAACGCCCTGCATTGGCCAACATTAATCATCGTATCTCCCAACATCCCCACAGCTATCGACATTCGGCCAACGTTGTGCACGACAGGAAACTCCATGCTACTTCCACACTCAAAGACCAGTGATCTGTGATTGGTAGTGGTGGCTGAAAAGTGAAATATATGAAAACACATCTATTTTTATATATATAAGATTTGCAGTCTTACCTGGCAAGAATTCTAAGTGCACAACACCGCGATAATCAAAGAAAATAATCAACATCACCTTGACATTTGACTGACTTTGATGTGGTTTTTTCGGTTTAGGCTTAGTTGGAAGAAGCCATTCTGAAACTTGTTTACTGGTTTGCATATCAATTTCGTAAATCCATGTCTCATCACCAGTTACAATGCATTTTGTAAATGAGGGAATGACAGTTTGTGAATAAAATTCAGGTCTTTTAGAACTAGTTGATTGGCAACACATTTCATATCCAAACCATCATTTAAAATGGTATGAAATGATTTGAGAGAAAGAGAAAATGCAGCAGCTATCTCTGAAACTTAAATTATGATGTTCAGTCACTGTTTCCTCCATTTTAGTGATGTTAACTTTAGTTCAAGACGTTGATGGTTGACTAGAGGGAGGTAAATCTTGCATTACATCTCGATTGCTTTTGAATTCACTGTACCACTTGTATTCATGTGATTTTGACAAAGTCCATTCACCACAAGCCTTCTGTGTTATTTTCAGCAATTCGGCACATGAAATTCAATTTGCAATACAAAATTTGGGACAAATCCTTTTTTTTTTCGATATTTTTATCCATTGTAAAAATCGCTACGAACACTTGAGATAAACTGACAACAATAAGCACTGTAAACAAACTAAATGACAGAAAGCATTCAAACTCAGCGTCAGTATAAAGGACAGTTGTGCCAATTTCGCATCAAAAAGAATTTTGACAATCCCTTTATCCGAGTTTTTTAAATGATCAATCCCCGGTACTTTCTTCACAGAATGTAAAACTAGGATAAAATAGACAATATCATAGCCGTCTAAACTTTGTAGAAATCAACTGTGTGCTGAATAGATGCTACACATCAGCAAACAGCAGGCAGATGACAAACAGTGTACTAAATATGTTGGTATCAACTGAAGTAACACAACTATTATCTTGGATATAGGAATAGAGGGCAGACTGGATGTAACCGTTGGAAAGATATAGATGACATAATGCATGGTAGCTCTTTAGTAAAATCTTGCAGTTTTAACTCTTCAGCTCGCAGCAAACTACACCATACATGGGTTGACATATCAAAATATCTAGAAATCTTGTAATTATTTTAATTAATAGGTCTTTCAAC
Organism: Vandiemenella viatica; assembly: GCA_031002005.1. Classification (NCBI taxonomy): domain Eukaryota; kingdom Metazoa; phylum Arthropoda; class Insecta; order Orthoptera; family Morabidae; genus Vandiemenella; species Vandiemenella viatica. The sequence continues at coordinate 186,188,274 of JARYHS010011408.1, forward strand.
ACAAAAGAGAGAGAGAGAGAGTTACACAATTTTCTCTCAAAAACTAACTTAGTTTCCATAATTACCTTAATTACGTCATCTCAGCATTGGTACTGCGAAATAAAATTAAAAAAAAATCTTCAGCTGAGTAATAATAGTTATAAGTTGCAACAAGAGTATTTTCAAAATAAGAAAGGATAACCACTCTAATGGACAAGTTTTCACCCAGAATCCAAACCACCCAGCAGCTGTCAATGCCATTCCCCATAACACAAATAATTTAATTTGCTATCAGAGTCCTCCCAAACAGCAGTGGTTTTCTGAACTCAGAAGGTGGGAAGCTTGCTAACCAGTAAAAAATAGGGCACCATGCAAACACATGGCTTCAATTTAAGATAACTAGTCCTCTCCATTAGGGATATTCATTAAACATCATTGCATCGTATCGATTCGATGTTTGCTGTATGATTCATCGGACTGATTCGATGTTTTGACAAAGAATTTTTCTATTTGATACATCGATTTTTTTATTATAAAAACTTCGAATCAATGAGAAATAAATTTTAAGTTTAGTAAATTTATTCAAGATTAAATTATTCCAATTTGAAATAACTGTTATTAACAGGAAGTGCCAACTGTGAGTAACTAGCAGGACATGACAACGATGAAGATGAGTTTTTCTTGTGGTTGGGTATCCTGTCCATATGAGCGAATTAATTAAATTAAATAATTTCTTAGGATCACTTCTACTGTTTACCGATGATTCAAGAACTTCCTACAAGATGGAACAGCACATACTATATGATTGAGAAGTTTTTAGAATTACGAATTGTCGTGAATAATATAATTATACGCCACAAAAATGCACCACTTATGCCCAATGCGTTGGAACTGTCAATTCTCTCTTCCCTTTTACAAGTATTATGTATTAGTATTAAGTATTAGTATTAGCAGCAATGTGATTCCGTTAACCTATTGCTTAGTTTTAAAAATTAAATCCCTCATACTGAAAGACTCACTCGCCAAAGAATTGAAATCGTTTGTGCTTAAAGAAATTTATAAAAGAACGTGTGCTGTAGAGAGAGTGTCTCCACTCCCCATAGCCACAGTATTGGATCTAAAGTATATATATATATATATATATAAAAAACACACTTCAAGGATGCACTTTCTTGCTCTACAGCAATCGCAAAAATCAAAGTCTTAATGACAAATAAAACTCAAGATTTTGAAATGGAATCTGATTCAGACTAATCTGAAAAACCAAAAGAGCTTTTTTTATGGGAAGATCATCACAAATTAGTAAACAAGAACTGGAAATTAACACAGTCCGAGAATGCAATTTCTGATGAATTATCCATTTACTGGCGTAGTCCAGTAGGAAGATTCAATGAGAATTCTTTGGAAATCTGGAGTGATCTAGAAGTTCAGTTTCCTAAGCTTTATAAAACTGCCTTCAAATACTTGACCACTATCAGGACTTCTGTTCCATCCGTTTTTTTTTTTTTAAGGCTACTCAAATAGTCAAAGGAATAAAATGAAAGGAAAACGACTAATTAAACTTTTGTTTCAGCAAAGTTTACCCAAACACCAATGGTGTTAAGTGGTTAAATACTTAAAATTAATATTTTTAGGCAGATTTAGTATTTAATGACTGGTTTTTTATTGTAATGGTCTGGTATCGTAATAAAATATTTGTTAATCTGTAGTTTTTGTTTCACTTATATCTCACTCATACAATATTACTTAACCAACACACAGTATTATAAAATTATTTTTTTAATGTTGGGTGAACAGTAATGCTCTGGCCTCGCATTCGGGAGGACACGGGTTCAAAACCCCATCCAGACATCCAGGTTTGGGTTTTCCGTGGTTCCCCCAATCACTCTAGGCGAATGGTGGGATGCTTCCTTCAAAAGGTCTTTGCCAGATTCCTTGTCGTTCCTTGCCCCGTCATTTCCTGCCGCTAATGACCTCGACATCGACAAGGTGTAAAACCGTAAACAAAAAAAAAAAAAAAAAAAAAAAAAAAAAAAAAAAAAAAAAGCATAAAATTAAACACATCATTACAGCTACAGCACTACACTGCTGGTATAGTGTTAGTCTGTTATTACTCGGACCAAATGAAGAACTGTCTGCGTTCAACTGGAAATGATGAATATCAAACTATTGTCATATTTTTTCTCTTGGCAATTTTAAAGGAACAGGTAAGAGATAAATTAAAAGACATTTGCCAACGAATATTTTTGGTTTGCATTTGTTGAGTTAAGAAAAACATAGGTATTCGATGTTTAAAAAACATCGATGTTTTTAAGCGATGCATCATAAAAAAAAATTCGATGCAGAGTTTCCAATGTATTACATGAATAAAAAAAAAAAATGATGTACTTTCTAGATGGACACCACTACTCTCCATCCTCTCCTTGCTTCTATCCCCACAACCTAATTTGAGCCACCAATAGCTAGAGGCGATGTTTAACATCATACTATTAGATTTAATGTTCATGCTTATTTATATTTATAATATTTACACATTTAATATTTATATTTTGTTATCTGCTCTTTCTACCCACCCATGATTTGTTTTGATATTTTGTAATAATCAGGTATTAGCTTTAAATTACTACCCCTCTCCCAGTCCTCTGTTTGAACTTACCACCACCATGCTCGACAGTGACTGTGATGCTTTCTCCTACAGCACCCCCCATCCACAATGTTGTACTTATTCATAAAGGGCTAAGGACACAAAGATTTTGTGATCGTGTCCGTTATTCGTGTTCAAACCGTACAGACACGTAAAGTATGCAGTGGTTCACTTCCCTATCCCATTTTGTAATTCCTTTCCGCTGCTTAGCACCATTTATTTCAAAACAACTTTTTGAACTATGAACAATGAAATTAAAAACATACAGCTAAATTCTGTGCAAACTTCCTCCCTCCCCCCCTTTTTTTTTTAAAAAATACTGAATGGGAATATGGACTTAGTTTAAATGTGTCCTTGATCACATGACTTTGCTACATTTTGTTTTCAAAAGCAACTTTACGATTTTAGCAATATGGAAATATAATTTTAGGGATATTAACCCTATAAATCTCATCATTAGAAAGAAACATCTTTTCATGTCAAACTTTAAATGTAACTTTATTATTATTACCATTCTGTTGGAATTTACAACTATCACAAAACTGATGGGAGTAACAGTTCATATTCCAAGATTGTTAAGAGTTGTAAGGAAGTGTTTATCACCTTTTCCCATTATAAAGTTTTGCAATTTGTTTAATCAAATGCGAGTTAGTTTTCACATACATAAAACACTATTTTCATTCCAAATTTTGGGAGCCTTTCACTCCATACATATTTTTTTCTAATGTTTAAAACATATGTTAACTTTTTAGATCAACCTGCAAAAGCATACTAGTAAGAAAATCTGACAGTGTTATAAAGGTCAGGTAAGATAACTTTTGGAGATAATTACAGCACCAATTTCAATTTTCAGAAGAAATACTCAAATCTTTAATACTTTCACTGCCAGTGACATCTAGAGACATCATGTCGATACTCTACATTAGAACTGACAATATCTTTAGACAGTCACTGCAAGTTAGCATTATATTGTTCGGCACTACGATTATGTAAGCCAACGTTTTCAATCAGTGAAAGGGTAAAGGTTTAGCTTGCATGAGTGGGCAAAATATATTTTTTTTCATAAATTATTTTGAATTTACAATAATCATGGATTAATTTTGAAAAAGGAGAGGTAGCTCTTGCACCCTATACCTTACAAATTAGTTAAGCAGGATGAGAACCTTGTACTCATATCTACCCTCGTTTCAAACATTTTGTAAATTGTTTCATCAAAGTACACTGTCATTTCTTATGTGTAGGTGAATCTCAGAGTTTAATTTAATATAAGACACTGGTGTGAAATCAAATTTGGAGGCAGGGTATTGACATGTCTTATAATAAAAAGAAGATGAGTAAATTTTATTTTCCATTATTCAACATAACAAACATTTTGAAACTAGTTTCATTAAAATATTTTTAAAAAATCCCTGAATCAGAAAAAAAAAAAAAAACTTTCAGATAACATTCCAGACGAGAGAGAGAGAGATGTATTGTTCAGGAACCTTATTTAAAAAGCCTGTATGAACAGAATAAATAATGCTGTTTATATGAAACAAGAGATAGAAACTAAAATATGTAAAAGCACATAGATTAACAATAAATTTATCAACTCTCCTCAAGTACTCTATCGTCGATTTCGGCTATTTAAGGACCACGAAATGCAATCCTGGGCTTTAATTTTGATGTTTCTTTACTTGATTTCCAATAGTTCCTCATCCTTTCACTTTGATGTTCCCTACTTTCTGGAGTACAAATGTTATGACATTTCCTCTTCTCCCTTCCCTGGAAACCTTTGAAATTTTGTATCAATCTCCTGAAAGTAGCTATATCTTCTGTTACTCCAATCTCTATCATATCTTTTATTACTCCTTGGATCCACCGGCTGCCATTCTTACTCTTGGTTGAAAATTTCTTTTGTAAGTGTGCTGTTATATGTTCTCATTCTGAAACCAAAAAAACTGATTCCACTCTTTATGATATATCCGACATCCTTTTATTTCCTGCTTCCTTGTATCGTGTAAGATAACCTAAATTTTGTCATTTCATTGCCAAATTTTTTTAAAGAGTGGCGAGCTAGCTCCAATTACATTGCATTTCATATTTCATTTTCTTAAGTATTTCAAGGGTTAAGTAAAGATAAACAGCGATTTGAAGCCAGAACATAAAGTAAATATTGCTACATAACTTAGTTCTGCTTATTTCGTGATGGAAAACATTGCATTCATTCTCAGAGTTACTTAAAGTCATGAATAGTAAAACGAGATATGTACCTTGTCAGGTATGAATTTTCTCTGAAGAAATATCGGCATTACAAGATCAGAGGTGGCCCAAATTAGTAAGACATTGTAAACAGAAGAAAAAAAAAAAAAAAAAAATCCTGAAGCCACAATTTGTTAGATACAAAAGTGATTCATATCTCAAAAGATGTATAATTCCTCAGTACATACAATATAAAAGTTTTGGAAACATATTTACAATTTAAGGGTTGTTTTTAGAAGGTTTAGTAAGATTCGTGAAACGCGTTGGACAGAAAAATCTGTTGAATAAAAGAATACAGATAAATTCGGAAGGGAGAGAGTATATTAAAAAGAAAGTATAATTCCTTTGGAACATTTTGCAACAAGTCTCATTAAAATACATAAAGTATTTTTGTCAATATGGGAGAAAGTAGATCATTTATAGTTTTGACAGAATTTATCTACTTCCGGTTAAACCTTGCCAAAATCTATTCAACCAGTCGACGGCTTGAGAAAAGGTGTTAAAGAAATTTTATTACAATTAAAGATCACTATTTTATAGGAAACAGTACATAGAATCATTTATTCCAAATAAGTGATTTTAATTACACGCAATTGGGGCAGATTTTTATATCAGGAGATAGAGAAAATTTAGTAAGTTACTTTATCACTGGTTTCAGCTCGATAACTCAAATACTTTAGATATAAGGGATACTTTAAGATTCGACATGAAAATAATTTTTTTACAGCCAATATATCATAGATAAAGAAATTTTAACTTAGATTAATTTTAAAGTTTACTAGACGACCCATGCGATAATATCGCTAATAAAATACAATAGTGAGGCTGAATGTTTCTAATATAATGAAAAGTAGAACCACAAATTATTATATTGATTTGTTTAGTGTAATAGCATTTTAATAATTCTTGCCCTTTAAGGGTGGAATTCTGAAAAAATCCTTTCTTAAAATATAATGTTACCAAGGTGGAGACCATAAGCTTTAATATGATAAATCATTCATTGATTTCGATGAGGGATGAAGGGAGATAGTGTCTTGCGACAAAAAAAAAAAAAAAAAAAAAAAAAAAAAAACACCTTATAGAAATAATATATATGAAATCAGGACTACATACTGTAAAAATTTCAAGTTGATAGGGAAAGGTCCTATCCCATAAAGATTCAATGACATCATGGGAAACGCAAAAGTAAGCTGGTTCTCACACCACGTTAATAAAGACACCCCTGGGGTGGGGAGGTCGTCGGTTGATTGTGATCGCTTGGGCAGTCACCACGTTGGTTTGGCCAATGGTTTGGCGCGGGATGTAGGGCTAGGTTACAACTTGATACCTGGAAGTATCTCCGTTTCGGCAGCCATCTTAGATATTTTTGGGCGCGCGTGACTTGGTCGCAAAATTCTCATGTAGCTGGTATGAGTTAGGGGTTCATGAGGGTTGAGCTTGCTTGATTCATTTATCAGTACCTGCAACATTTATTTTTGAGAAGATTTCTGACGTCTATAGATTGTATACCCAAATTATAAAATTTTGATGAATATAGTGAACATTAAATTTATTTGGAACCACAGTAAACTTTTATTCTATTACCTACCTTTGCTTGTTAAGGTAAATAGCTAGCTGGCAACTGAGATTAATAAAAATCTATTCTCTTTAGGCAACATTAAGGTCACAGTTCAGACAAAGCTGTTTAGTGTTAATCCCAACGAACAGTTTTCTTTTGACAATTGGTCTAACCTCTCCTTTTTCAGTATCCAATGATACTCAGATTTTCTTTTTTCCCCTGTCTTCAACTTCCCTAGTTTTCATAGAAAACAAGCATTCCGAGGATTAGACAGACTTTGGTTTGATTACTGTGTTGTAGTTTTTGATCTTAGTTTTCCTCAAGAGATTCTTCTAAATGTATCTGTATTCAATTGGTATGCTGGTTCTAGTTTCCTTGTTCTTCATCTGTTTGCTTTCTTATCAAGCCTATCAATCTTAATTACTTCACCTACGTATTCCAATTTATTGACCACGTTAACTTTCCATACTCTGTTCAGTACTATGGATGAATCCATAATATCGGTCAAGAATTTAGTCACCTCAAAAGATATATAAAGTCTGACTTTTTCTGCTAGTTCTTTCAGAAGGTTGATTTGATTGAGTGCAGTTTCTATACTTGCATCAAAGGACAAACAGTTTACACTGAAACCTTTGTGCTACAAAATTAATCTTATCTCATGATGGAATCCACTTTCCTTGAGTTTATGCTCATTATCTTCTCAAAAAAAATTTAAAAGAATCGGGGAAATCCTATTTCCCTGTCTTACATAGGTCTTAATTTTAAATCCATCTGAGATCTCTCCTATAGATTTTACTCTTCAACTTTGTTTCGAGTGGGGGGGGGGGGGGGGGGGAGCTTATTGTATCCACTGATTTTACATCAACAACAAATTCCTGTAAAGTGTTCCATAACACATATAATTGAAAACAAACAACAAAATGTGATTTTCCACTGTAAAATTTATATTACTGTATTGATCTGATTGGAACTCTGACATCTTTTTAAAAAAATTTCTCTGAAAGTTGACTGATTCACAGTAATATCTAAAAAATGTGTTAAATTCTGGAATGAAGGAGCATCATTTTACTGGATGTGAGACTAACTGCTTAAGTAATAACAGCAATTACTGATATAATAAGTTGGCTTTGTAACCCCATTACTTTGTAACAGTTTCACCAAGGAGAATAGAGCAGTGATAATGGAGACGTCAGGGGAACATTATTCACAGAAATGTGAGTTATAGTGTAGGGAGTGAACTCTAGAACATGATAAGGGAGGCACAATATATAAAGGTGGAGCTCATGCGGATCTCTTAATGTCCATGACTGGCTACTGATGACCCATACGTTGAGGCATGTGGAAAAGTAGGAGCTGCATGGGAAAGCAAGTAGTTCCGTCTTGCGGATTGTATCTGTGAAAACGACTGGTAGGTAGTGTTTCACTGCGCAGGGCCTATATCTGAACAGAAAGTAGTGAAGGGGTTCTTTCTGAATTGCTAGTAAAAATGTAACTGAGCCCACTCCCAGTTATGATAGGGTCAGGACTGTGCCTTTTTATTAGACCAGGGGCTGCTGGAGAGAGGATAGCAAGAGGTGAAAAAAGGATACTAAATGCAGATGCACAATAGAAAAATCATAAATGCTAAGTTGACGAAACAACATGAGATGGAGCCACAATTGGGAAAGTGAAGAATAATGCTGAAAATCCCACAAGCTGCTGCTATTGAACACTAGTAGTATAATCAAAGAAGAAACCGAGTTTGATAACAGTTATACAAACCACAAAGAATTGTAGGAACAGTCATGGTTAAAGGAAAGGGTGCTGGACAAATAGGGTTTTCCCCTATCGTTGTACAGTGAACCACCACTGAAGTAGAGGAGAAATTAGTCGAAGGATATTAATACTGGTTACCAGACTACTACAGTTCACTGTTGTCTATAGGATCACAGTATTGAGTCACATTAAGATAAATTTCTTGGGCAACAAATAAGAAATAATTAAGATGTTTGATCCATTCTACAGTGGAAGAATCAATGATGAAGAGAAGGCTCTTTAAATTTATCAGGTGTTAACTGGAAAGCAAATAAGACTAGCTAAAAGCACAGTTTTGTGGTGGCTCGCGAAGTTTTGATATAAATAATATTATATACAATTAAAGAAATTACTATGATCAAAATCCGTGATTTTAGATTGTTGAAAAAAAATTAGGCACATTTATAATTAGACGCAACCTTTAAATACTTAAAATATTAATTTATTTAATTTGTTTTAATCAAGTTTTTTTCCCGTTTTCTATATTTTAACATACTCGAATTTTTAATATTACCAATTCTGTCATAAGACAATCTTCTATTTAATGCTTGTCTTTCTGAACTTTTTACTCTCTATAAGCCACCGTAAGTTACACCAACAAAAATTTCTTTTTATCCAATATCTACAGCAACTTTTTCTAATGTTAAATCTTAAACATTAAGAATTGTGATTGCGGAAGCTTGTTGTAATGGAAATTTTTTTCTTGTACAAGTGATATTCCGTATTTTACAAAATTTAGTTTTTGTTGGAACCGGAACACAACCAACCACTATTTTCATAAGATGAATGAAAATAATTTTCAAAATGAACCATTATCACTCATGGTATTTATATATATATGCTAATAAAAATAATAATAATTTCAAATTTTTCAAAAATAATGATTAATGACACTTTTAGAGATAACTCTAAATTATTAGGGCGAGTTAATTTATGTTCAATTTCACTTCTAGATGTACAGTAGTTTTTTCATAACGTTTACCACAAAAATCTAAACATTGTCGGCTAGTGTCGCTCGCCCTAATAAGATCAGTGAAAGATTCTGACTTGCAAAGTTTGTGGACACATACGCCCAGATCGGAAAAATTTTAATGGGACATAATTGATGAATGATTTTATTTCGGTTTGCCAGCACAGAAATAGTAAATAAAAGAACGAAAATGTCAGCATTGTACGCGCTTTCATTAGGTAAGAATTCCTTGCGATAAATATTTCTTCGTTTTTACGATCCGAAAAGGAAAAGTTTGAATTAATATTTAATGTAAAGTACGTACAATCTATATTTATTTTCATACCAACATTTTCGTACCTTACTTCCGTCTTAAAGGAAAACTCGATTAATCAAAAGAATTAATTTTTCTTTCTCAAAATATCTTTATTTACCTAAAGCGATGCAACCTGACAGTTAAATAATTGTTAGCCGTTTTTAACACCTTGTAACTGATGGATGTCCATTACAGTATGGAGAACGTTCGCCTGAAACAAAAATCAAAGAATTGAATTCTGGACTGCATATTCAACCCGCTTTCTACAAAAGTAGAGAATCATAGAACGTGTGTAATATGAACCTCGAACACAAGGGAAAATGCACCAGATGATCGAAATTTCATCACACCAATTTAACTATTTACAAAAATTTAACTTCAATTCTGTGCAAAAAATTTCCTAACATTTTCAGTTGTTTTCACCTTCATACATTTGTACGCCAGATACGGAACGTATAACCTTATTGTAATGCGTAATTAGTTAGCTAATTCCCTACCAAATGATCTATACGATTTCTTGTAGGAAAAATACAGATACCTTACAGTCAACTGAACGAACTGTGTACGCATATTATTTTTCTGTTTTCAGTAGACAAAATAAAGTTTTACTTTTAAGTTTCTGAATGGTGACTGCCTGAAGTGTGATTAGGACAGGAAATATACATGTGCCTTGCTGCTCCTTCTGTACAAATTTTGTTCGCCAATTCCACAAAACGTTATGAGCAGGAGTAGCAGATAAAGATCGAAGCCACTGTGCTTGCATTAAAAAAGTCAGCAGACTACTCTGAAAGTTGAATAGTTACCAATATGGTGCACGCATATAACACAAACTGCTCCTGTTATAGAAAATCGCCAAATAAAAATAATCAGCTGTTGTCACTTATCTCAATCTGAATCATTCCGTAAAACTCAAATATCTCGATCACAACTCGTCATTCCACGACATCAAAAAGCAATGACACACAATTCTATAGCAATAACACAGAATAACGCCCCTTCTTCCACATTGAAACACGCAGTTGACTGGCTGTGGTTGATTGTAGAACATTTTTAAATAGTGGGACTCCAGCAAGGACTGGGGGCAATGAATTCAGCCAAGGCCCTTTAGATGGAAGCATCCCGGCATTTGCCTGGAGTGATTTGGCGAGACCATGGAAAACCCAAATGTAGATGCCAAGATGGGGATTCAAACCCGCGTCCTCCAGAATGCGAGGCCAGAGAGTAAACCAACTGGAAATTCGTGGTGAGAGAGGAACAACACAGAAAATTACGGAATATTTATATGAAGACACGATGATTAAAACAGCTTTCGTTGAGCCACTTCACCGATAGAAACTAGTCGATATCAGAGGCTCGGTGATCTTGGAGACGTAGCCATTATCTTTGAAATGCAGACAGTGTTGTAGCGGATTCTGGGCAATTATATTGCATAGTAAGACTTCTCGTTTTATTAAAAAATTTATGATTCTCGTGTTTGGCTTCATTAAACCACCGACCTCCATGCATTTTTGGTTTGTTTCATTTATGTGGAAACATATTTCTCCTGTTAAACAGTTCTCAAAATCTCCATCTAGAGTGTGCTTTAATTTTGATTGTTATTGAGCTTTGCATAGTTTAGCATTACAATTATATAGCTATTTAAATAACTGATTAATCCTTTAACTGCCAGGTATTGCCCGGCAGAGTCCTCGCTGCGTGTTCCTTTTTTAACCTCTAAGCCGACTACCTGCGCTGAGCGGCCGCGATCGGCCGATACCTGCCCTGCTGAGTACGGCACACGGACAGAACTGCCCTGTGCTGAATATTTGTGAGGCGTTGTGTGTGACGGCCTTCCGTTTTCGCTTTGCGTTTTGAAACACCATATACAAAATAAATGCAGTTACTCTGACATCTAAGGTTTTTCAATTTAAAGCTCCTCTAAATGTGAATGTCCGTGTAGACAAACATACAGGTACTTCATATGCTCAATAGATATTACAGAAACTGAAATGTGTTTGGTATTTTTGTTTGTTAGCACAGTAATTCATCAGGAGAAAATTTCCAAGTTGAGTGTTCGAATACCTTTCACAAACTCTGCATATATTTTCCATCCTTCTTTTGATTCTGGACTTTAGACCGTCACTGGCAAAGTTAAAAATATTATTTTTTTCCTATTTTTTATATTTCACTTAGTTTTAGAGGCGTATAAATGTAATGTAATTGTTACAGTGTAGTTACCCATGGTTAATAAATGTTTTTTCGTGTAACAAGCCTCCAAACATGGCACAACACACAGTATTACTGTACATTGCATGTTCTGTGTTTGTACCTGGTTTCACGACGCACTTTCTGTTCCGAACATCCAACGCATCTACGCGCTGGTGTGCTCTCCTTTGAATTTTTAATGTGAATAATATTTCGAAAATGTTTCCCAGTAAATCCACCTTGAAAATCTAGAGTGAATTGATTTTGGCGTATTTATCTTGGTATATAAATAAAATCTATAGGTACCTTCAGCAATAGATTTCATAAGATCTTCTGTTAAAAATATTCCGAAAAATGAAAGAACGCAGGAATTTTGACATAATTCATATTGTGTCCTACAGCTGAATCGTCTATCGCATGCACAAAAGGAAGCTTCAGATACTGAAAATGTTTACCTCGTGGAGACAGACGGTTGTATTCCACTAACAGATGTACAAGGCTTAGGACTATTACTTCGAGATCCTATTGAAGGGTCTTCACTATCATCCATATCAAAGAGTTCTCACTGTCGTTTCTAGTAAGAATCTCAATGATTTCTTCCTTTGTACAAGCACGACGGCGATCCATTTTCTCAGGTTAAACTACAATGAAAATAGCAACTCAAATATGATCGCAACTGCAGACACTCACGGGCCGTACTTTGGAAAGCAATTAACCAGCTGGGATGGAAATACGGCAACCTGACCTGGTCGCTAAGTGGCTTGCGCGTTAACGCGTCCAGAGCACACAGGGACCCGAGCGGTCGGACGTCTTAACGCGTGCAGAGCACAGACAGGGCAGCAAGGTGGCGCGTGTATACACGTCCAGAGCACCTGAGGGAAGGAGCAAGGTCGCGCGTTAACACGTCTGGAGCACCTGGGTGCAGTAGAATCCCCGCACATTAACGCGTCTACAGCAGTCAAAGGGTTAAAGGAGGCAGCGAGGGAATTCTTTGTATAATTACAAAACTGCTGCATCTACATTCACGTAAGTCACAGATTTTTTTTACAAAGAACATTCAGCAACAATAGATCATCATTAATACAAAAAATAAATATCTCTCTTTCTGGAGCATAAGTTCATTTTTCTCTCAATAGTTCAGCTTGCGGAAACATTATTTTCAATTAAAGTTTGAAGCATACCGATTATGTGTACCTTCCTTTTATTCTTTAATTTTGATTAAACTATATGTAGTCTGTCAGTAAAATTATATACTTATTTAAATAACTGATTAAGGGAAGGAGCATTTTTTTTTTACTGTGGAAGGATATACATCACAAAATCTTCTTGGTGTGCGCGTAATTTTTTTTTCCAAATGTTTCTGTGATTCACATAATTTATCATTTGTGTATTTCTCATAGGAAAATAAATAATTTGAGGACTTTGTTCAAAAAACAAAAAAATAACGAAATGCTACAAAATCAAATAGCAATTTAAAAAAATAGAAACAGAAAAAAAGTTTTCGGGTAGTGTGATCGAACTCGCTCATCAACCCACTACCTCAACATGAACAGCTAAACCGACGTTATTACCAAGTGGTCTTCCGTAGAGGTATAACTCATTTAGGCACAATTTTTATACTTTTTAATGCCCGATTTCTCTTAAACGGAGGCCCACCAGACAGAACTGCTTTATGGTGAGAAACCACAGGTGACGTACTATTTACCAGACTTGTACGTTCTACACTAGCGATTTTCAAACTGAAGACCTCTCCTTACCAGAATGCACGAATAAAATTAACTATAATTTATTTACTTATTGCAAAAATAATGATTGATGGCACATCTAGAATTGACTTTGAATTAGTATGTACAATATCACGTCTTTAGGTGCGGCAGATTTTTCAAAAAGTGTACCACTAGGTGTAGACAATACGTCGCCTAGTGTAATGGCTCACTTCACTCGCCCTAATAAATAACAAAAGGACACACAAATTTTCAAAGACCTTAGGGAGCGTACATAAACTACTTTGCTCGGTCTGGGGGGGGGGGGGCAGAGGTTTGAGTAGAAAGCTAAGCTGGGCTGAGGGGGAGGGGAGGGGGAAGGAATTTGAGCTGAGCCAGGGTAGCTTTTTATTCATATAACTAGCTGAGGACAACCCGCTTCGCTTGGTATGTTTTTATTATTTTTATTTTTGGTACATCTGTTTAGTTGTTTTATATTTAAAATATAAAATGGATTTAAAGATATTTGTTTCTTGTTTTATTTTTACTAATTTTCTACATAAATATCATACTCATTAAGTATACAAAAATCCTAGATACTTAATAATGTTATAGAAATAAATTTTTATAAACTATATTTGGTGTTTTGTTGTGTGGAGCATAAACAAATAGATTTTCTGCTTGTCCGACACATGAAAAAGCAACATAAAGCTGACCGTGTGAGAAACAGGATTCTCTCAAATTAACTCCGCAATAGTGGAAAGTTTGACCCTGAGCCTTATTTATAGTCATACTATAAGCTAATCTCACTGGAAATTGTAACCGTTTGAAACAAAATGACAAATCGTTTGAAATTAGTGGGATTCTTGGTATGAAAACCGATTTTCCTTTTTCTTTTCCGGTTAGAATTACCGCCTCAATGATGTTGTTTAGCAGCTGTTTCACGCTTAATCTTGTACCATTACATAATTTAGGCGAATCAAGATTTCGTAATAGTATAACTGGTGATCCAATTTTTAGCTTCAATATGTGGAAAGGCATACCGGGTGGACTTAATGAATTTAAGAATTCAGTCGGATAGTTCACACTTTCATCTTGATCCATAATGGTGTCTATTGATTTATATATTTTTTCTTCCCCCGGTATGATATTTTGTATCTGCTCATTTATTCGTTGCACTACATCATTCTTTGTAGCTAAAATCGTTCACTCACATAACCATTCTTTATTAAAGTAGTTTTTTTCTATAAATGGATACACTTTTTCGATAAGTTTTTCATTTGTGTCTACCACATTACATAATTCTGCTGTTAAAATAAGTCTCCCAGAGTCCGGATCCAGTGGATAGATACCATTTCCAATTTTCAAAAGATTTTCAGCAAATGATTGTGCTCTCGGATCTACTGTAATTTTTGCATGCATATTTTCTGTTAGAGATAACTTCTCAACGCAATCCCAAAACATTAATCGCTTTAAACATGCGTTTATTTCGT
>JARYHS010011408.1:186204134-186400148 GCA_031002005.1 Vandiemenella viatica
GGGCTACCGGTGAATGTAGAGGGTAAGATTACTAATTGTCCAATATTTTCAATATTACCAACACTGGCTATTGCATCCCGTAAATGAATGTATTTATCTGTTCGTAACTTGCTTTGATTTTGGCGAATGTAGAGTAGTCTTTCTGACTATTTTTGCATACATATCAACAATAAACTGTTGAAATAATTGGCGACAGTTAATTACATGATTATATTCGTTTTCTCTGTCCATTATGCGATAAGCATAAAACTGTTTCGAAGTTACTTTTTTATCTGGCGTTTTATTCGTTTTAGGGTTTACTTGTTGAATATTAAAATGGTAGCTATCTTCTCCTTTCCAAAATATTAATGGATTTTGCAGGGCATCATAAATGCGATTAGTTTCTGCAATACGTTGTAAGTGATTACTCCTTCGTTGTCCAAGATTACTACCGCCACTTCATTTATTTGAGGCGCATTGAATCGTCTTTCATGCTCGCCGATTGGTCTTCTATCAGCCCTAATTATTATTTTGTAGTTATCAGAGACCATTTTATCCATTGCAGTCTTGAACATTCTTAATAAGTCATTATGCTTATGTAGGAAACGCTGTAGATCAAGTATTACTTCTCGACTCAATCCTGCAATATTCGCAGAGCGTTGATCTACTTCATCATCTTCATTTCCTATGAAGTAAATTTGTAAAAACTTCGGCATTTCATTTGGAACTGGTAATAATAACCCTATTTTATGATGCACTTGCCCTTGCACTCTAAACACCGGATTAAATCCTTCCTTCTCTGTTACTGCTGTTGCTCCAAACGATGTCATTTGGAAGCATGAGTTGTAACGTCTAATTTTTTGTAAAAAGTCTTTAGATTTCGATGTTTCTCCATTCATATATTTAAAAAATTCAGGCGGCGGAAAATTTAGTACTGGCAAAATAATTTTACCATTTGAACAACATACACTTGATGTTTCTCCTTTGAATTTTTTGGCTTTGCAAAAATTACATACTATATCAATTTTCCCAATTACTACACTTGATGTACAGTATAATCTTTACTTGGTTCATAATGAAACACTTCCTGTTCAAGACTATAACGTTCTCGTCTTGTTTGGTGCACAGCATGCACAGATGTTTCCAATAATTGAGAATGGACCTGCATCCCTAATCGAAGATGACTAATTCTATCTCTATTCTGTTTATTTATTTCATTCGTCAGTGCACCTGGTTCTGTTTCTCCGGTTAATCGTTGGCTTATTCCATCTACTTCATTTACATTTTCACGTCGTTCCTCTGCCTGAATACCTCTGTTCCGTCGATTTTCTAGCCGCAGTGTTAGACGTGCTTCTCTTTCCTGCTCAGTTTCACTTTCCCTCACAATCTTTCACCTTTGCGATACTATTCGAGAATGCAGATATTCTCTTTTACGTTTTGGCATTTTTATATTTTGAATTTTTACACTTTACTATTCAGTTTTTCTGTTACGCATACAATTCACCTCATATAATGTCGGAAATCGGCCACAACACTCACGTATCTTTCTTCCTCAGAATGGTTTCTGAACACCATGTTTTACCTATGCACTTTTTTATTATTATATTTTTACTTTTAACACTTCACTATTTAATTTTTAAATTTTCTGTTATACATACACTTTTATTTATTAAAGTCAAGAGATCCATGCTCGTCACGTTTCTTCTTATATAACTATGCATATGCTTGTATGTAGGAAAGGCAAAGATATGATCGGCATCGCAAAAATTCCTTTTCCACTTGGGCGTTTTTGTCTTTATATTTTCACTTATCACACTTCACTATTAATATTTTAATTTTTCTGTTGTATGTACAATGTTATATATAAATGTCAACTGATATATATTTATTTTCCACACTTCACTATTCACTTCCCAACTTTTCTGTTATATGTACACTTTAATTTGAAAAAGTCAAAGATATGATCAGAGATAACAAATATGCTCCTTTACACTTTTCATTTTTTTATCGTTGTATTTTAAATTTTCACGCTACACTATGCATTATTTAATTTTTCTTTTATATGCACATCATTATTTATAAAAGTTAACTAATATATTTTTTCATTGTAGACGTCTTTATACATTTTTTAAGTTTTCTGTTATACAAACACTTTTATTTATAAAAATGAAAGATACTATCCAAGATAGAATTCGAGATTCCCAAAGGAATTTTTTTAATTTTTTTTTTTAAATTTCCATACGTCATTTTTTAATTTTTCTGCTATACGGACACTCTTATTTATAAATTTCAACTTATTCATCGCACCACGCTTCCCCTTAAACAGTTATATGTAAACTTTTATTTATAAAAGCCAAAGATACGAATCGAAATTGCAAATTTTCACTTTTATATATTGGCATTTTTCATCTTTATATGTTGCGTTTTGATACTTAACCACTCTTTTTATAATTTTTCAGCCACACAAAAACCAGTTCTTTGCGCTAGAAACTTCAAAACAATACTTAAAATACATTCTTTGAATTAAGAAATTGTTCTACGGCGAACAATGACAAATACAGAGACGCACACTTGTCTAATTCTAAATATATACCAGGTCGACCATTTTCATCTCCCATATCTTCCACACCTAACAACCATAGTGCACGACAACAGACATGATTCTACTACCACACGTAAACAACAATGCTCTATGCTATGTAGTCGTGGCAGAAAAGTGAAATCTGTGGAGACACATGCGTTTCGTCGAAATACGAAAATATCCTTGGTCGGCCACTTACAACCACCATATCTCACACACAAACACAGTTTCTGAAATTCGGCCGCTGTTGTGATCGAAAGGTGACTCTGTGCTAATACTACACACAAACGCCAGTTATCTATGATCTATAGTTTTCGCTGAAAAGTGATACACCATGACACTTTCGTCTTTGGCAGAAGTATGAAACTGCCACAGGTCGACCACTTTCAATCCCCATTTCTCCCACACCCCCATAGCTACCGACATCTAACAACCATAGTGCACTACATGAGATACGATTCTACTACCAAACACAAACACCAATGCTCTATGCTATGTAGTTGTGGCAGAAAAGTGACATATGCAGAGACAGTCGAAATACGAAAATATCCTTGGTCGGCCACTTACAACCACCATATCTACCACAGTAACACAGTTTCTGAAATTGGGCCGCTGTTGTGATCGAAAGGTGACTGTGCTACTACTACACACAAACGCCAGTTATTTGTGATCTATAGTTTTCGCTGAAAAGTGATACACCATGACACTTTTGTCTTTGGCAGAAGTATGAAATTGCCACAGGTCGACCACTTTCAACCCCCATATCTCCCACACCCCCATAGCTACCGACATCTAACAACCATAGTGCACGACAGGAAAGACAATTATACTACCACACACAAACACCAAATGTCTATGTTATGTAGTTGTGGCAGGAAAGAGAAGTATATGGAGATACGAATTTTTGGTCGAAATATGAAAACACCCTGCACTGACCAACTTCAATCATTATATCTCCCACATCCCCACAGCTATTGGCATTCGGCCAACGTTGTGCACGACAGGAAACTCCATACTACTTCCACCCACAAACATCAGTGATCTGTGCTAGGTAGTGGTGGCTGAAAAGTGAAATATAGGAAAAAACGCGTCTATTTTTATATATATATATATATATAAGATTTGTCACAATTAAAATGAAGTACAGAACACAAAACAAAGTGTGAATATTTATTTCAGCCATTTAATTAACTCCATATCTAGTTTAGATAGCTTGATTAAAACAAAACAGTACAAAAAGTCTTCTGGAATCTGTAGGGGAAAAAAGCTACACACACCACTACAGGCTAAAGACACACCAGGCTACATGGGGGGAAAGGGCATTCATAGGAGGCCAAAATGGAGCTACATAGTTTATGGATGCTCCCTTAGTAAGGGAAGGGGATCACATAGCGGATATCTTCCTAATAAGCTCTAATGTGGATAACAGAGACAAAGAAACTACCGTTAGGCATGGAAAATAAGATAGGATACAAAAAAATAACCAGTCACTTACCACAGATGAAGGGAGGAGGGTTAGATGAACACCAAAAAAATCACGATATTTCATTCAATAACCTTAGTGATGTAGGTGAGACATATGAAAGGGGGAAAGATCAGACCCTCCACATGAATCATGTGATTTGTATTTGTCTGGCCCTCCTGCCTTCATCTGTGTTTGATTGGTTATTTTTCCCTACCCTATCTTATTTTTAGTAAAACCCAATGATAACCTTGTGGCTTCACATTTTATTGAACAAGTAACTGATCATAAAGCAGATCTCATGGATATTAGATGTTTCAGGTAAAAGTGGTAATATGTACAGTTATATAAGGCACATATTCAAGAACTGAAGATATATTTTAGGGGAAGTTCTGTAAAAGTTAGGAAAGCACCAAAGTACAGTGGTGACAAAGTGGGAAAAATTAAAGGAGATAAGAGAAAGGTATGAAAAATTTAATGCTAAGCAGAAAGTGATGTATGGAAACTATAAACTATAACAGAATCATTGTAAACACGCTAGAAGGAAGAGAACAAAATAAGAGTTACGAGACAACAAGGCAGTAAGGAATAACTAAATGAGGAATTAATAACAAAGAAGGAAGCTAATGATGGATTTATGAAGAATTTTATGACTGAAAATGGACCACTCAGTGATAGATCTAGAAATTTGTGGGAGCATCTTAGAAAACTGAAGGGAAGGGAAAGTATTCAGACAATTTTAGATAAGGATGGAGGAGAAGTTACAGAGGATTTGATAAAGGCAGAGATATTAAATGATTTGATGTAACCACTAGGGACTATGATCCAAAATGAGAAGAGAAAAAATTGAAATTCCATTTTCAGTGTATTAGGAACTAAGAAAGATTTAAAAACGAACATATATGGACCTATGTATATCTGTATCTATAAAACGAAAACCGGATATATTTGAAGTATAAAAACTCGGAAACTACAGAGCAGATTTTGATGGGATTTCACTGTTTCACTGTTCTAAAGATTAGAATCTCAATTGAAGTGTTTGGTATGTCTTATCCTCCAACGTAACATAACACCGAAGTGGTAAATGAAAATTTTAACGTACAGCCTGAAACAAAAGAAGAAAAAAGAAAAAGAAATACGACAATTACGTCATACATTGTAAAAAAAAAAAATAGCAATTTTATCGCATGCAATGTTTACTTTCTTAATACATAGCTATATCGAATGTGAAGAGGAAACTACGTAAAGTGGAAAATATTTAAATTAATTTTAATAATACAATGAAAAAATCTTTCGATATCTTCTTTGTTACTATCTGAGGTCGTACTGCTACAATCTCTAATGATGTGAAATTTTAATGGCTGTTTTTAGTAATATATATCTGATGGATTTGAACATGAAAGTGAGCTGTTTAAAACCTTTAGTGAAGAACCTTCCGAGAAATTTGCTGCTTTTTTTTAAAATTATGGTCTCTGGCCGCACAGATACAATCTCTGATGTTTGGATGTGAATTAAATTCTCACTGTTAATAGTAAGTAATGCACAACTAATGGCTTTGAATATGAAATTGAACTGTTCAAAACCGTTAGTGTTGACAGTTTTTTTTTTTTTTTGTTGTAATTTATTGATGAGCGATTCTGTCTAACACATTTCCTTAAAAAAAAAACTGGTTCTATTGCTGCACGAATCGCTGTGGTTATTATGATAAAACTTAGTACATGTGTTCCTGATATCATGGCTAAAAATATTGCAGGAATAAATCAACCCCAACTCCATCTCTTTTCTGCTACACAGAGGGTTAGCTGTTTAAATGCGTATAGAAAAATGGAATGACTGACATGAAATTTAATTGACAAGTGCAAAAAACCGGCAGTTTTATCATTATTGTGGCACCAAACTCTGATGATGAATTTTTGTAGAACTCTGCAAAAAAATCTAAAATAAAGAACAAATTTTTTGGATACCTCACTTGGTTTTCGAGATTCAACATGTCAAAAATCAGTTGTAGTTCATTGTGCTTTCGGTGACGTATCTTCTGGTCCAGGCTGTATTTCAACGAACAACAACCACTAGGAATAAAATAAAACACCTATAGTGCATTTCCACCTTGTAGATATAGTGGTTTATGATACAGTATCTAGAGCACTAAGCGAGATATCAAATACATTTATACTTTATTTTTGATTTGTCTCACCAAGTTACATACGTATTTATTATTAAATTTGGCCAAGGCGAAATTTTTCTTCTGGTCCAGGATGCATTTCAACATAACCACGTCAATTTTGAATATAATATCTCAATTACTAAGTGAGATATCAAAAACAATTATTCTTTACTTTCAATTTGACTCGTCGAGTTACATAGGATTCCATCATCAAATTGCGGCTCCACGGTTATCGCAGAATCCCCAAAAAACTTACCTCTTTTATGATCTTCAATATTCAGTGTGTATGCAAATCAATCTAGATCATACCAGGCAACGCTGGGAACTCTGCTAGTAATATTACCAAAAATGAATTATCCTGAAATGTTATGTAGATTGAGTTTGGAAACTTCATGCTTGCAAGAGGAAAAGAAAAGAAAATAGTATTACTAATTACCATAGCAAAGGTGAGCAATAGGGTTGAAAAATTACAGGCCAATTAGTTCACCATCAGTGAAAATTAAATTGATTGAGAGATTGATATACAGCTACATCAGATATGTCTGTAAGGAAAGAAAATGGTTTGAAAATTATAAACATGGCTTTAGTTAAGGGAATTCATGGGATTCTGAATTAGAGGGCTGGATGAAAGACAACAGAGGCAAATTTGATATTGTAAGACTAGAACATTTCCAAGGTATTTGACAGAGCGAGTCATAAAACTGTGTTAACTAAGTGGAAAACCATTGGATATATATATATATATATATATATATATATATATATATTAGACATTGGGATAGGAGAAAAACCACCGCTTACCAAAGATGAGGGCTCCAGCGGCGTCAAAACATGAAAAAACACACAAACACAAACATAATACAAATTTTCGAGCTTAGCTCTTCATCAGGTTGTAGGATGAGGTGGCTGCCCCGCGGAAGCTAGCAGCCAACTGAGGAGACCACACGGGGTGCACATGGTCGGCTGGTCGGGGTGGAGATGGAGGGGGGAGAAACAACATGGCGGGAGGCGGTGGGGGTGGAAGGGACCTAAGCCCGAAAATGATAATTAGACTGCACAGTGGAAACGCGGTAGCGGTCATAAGGTCACTGGCATAAAACAAACCAAGGAAAACACGGGGGGGGGGGGGGGGGGGGGGGGGGGGGGGGGGGGGGGGGGGGGGGGGGGGGGGAATCTACTGAAAACGAACTATAAATGCCCCCATAAAGAATTATTCCCCGCGCAAAATTATTGAAAATATTACACAGAAAAAATACTGCACACGGAAAAAATATATTAATATAAAACACACGAGAGAAAAAAAAATTTTTTTCAATAGATCTACGTACAAAAAGAGAAAGCTCTGGTGAGCGATGGTTTTGTGGGAAATGATGGCAGGTAAGGGGCAAAGGTCGGAGGGGAGAGGAAAATTGGAGCTATCTTAAATTTAGTCCAGGTGGTTGTCTGGTCCCCAGTTGGTACTGAAAGGCCAGTTCCCACCTCCTCAGTTCTGAGATGCTGCTTTTGTCTGGGAGTACTTTGATGGCGCGGACTGTTACACGGAAAGGATCCTTGGGGCTGTCTTGTGGGCTGAGGGGTTCCATGTTTATGGACCAAGAGTTGGTTCAAGTTGGGGGGTCTACTGAAACAGGTTCTGGGGGGCTGGGGAAGGATTTGTGGTAGGAGTGTTTTCATTTCCGGGCAGGCTCGGAGGAGATCATATCCTTGTCTTAGGATTCGGTTGATGGATTCTAAGCCAGGGAAGTAGCGGGTGACCAAAACTGGGCTTTGGTTGGTTCTTGATGGTTGTGGGGTGTTGCTGGATTGTGTCGGTACTGATGTGGCTCGTGTAACTTGTTTATGAACTAAATCAGGGGGATAATTGCGGGATATTAGGGCTTCAGAAATGTTATTAGTGTACTGCTTAAGGGACTGTTCGTTGGAGCAAATGTGCCTGCCCCGTTGCAAACTTTGCATGATGCACCCGCCTTCTACCACCTTCACCAATCCCGTAACAGGGGAAAGCTTCTACATCACTGGATCAGCCACCTGCGTAACTTCTCACCTGATCTATCAACTTACCTGCAACCACTGCCCAGCCTCCTACATTGGTCTGACCACAAATCCACTAGCCATCCGGATGAATGGACACAGACAATCGGTCTGGACTGAGAACCCTGACCACCCTGTTTCTTTTCATGCCACCACTCATAACACCAACAATTTCAACACCTGCTTCACAGTCCGCGCCATCAAAGTACTCCCAGACAAAAGCAGCATCTCAGAACTGAGGAGGTGGGAACTGGCCTTTCAGTACCAACTGGGGACCAGACAACCACCTGGACTAAATTTAAGATAGCTCCAATTTTCCTCTCCCCTCCGACCTTTGCCCCTTACCTGCCATCATTTCCCACAAAACCATCGCTCACCAGAGCTTTCTCTTTTTGTACGTAGATCTATTGATAAAAAATTTTCTCTCGTGTGTTTTATATTAATATATTTTTTCCGTGTCAGTATTTTTTCGTGTGTAATATTTTCAATAATTTTGCGCGGGGAATAATTCTTTATGGGGGCATTTTAGTTCGTTTTCAGTAGATTCCCCCCCCCCCCCCCGTGTTTTCCTTGGTTTGTTTTATGCCAGTGACCTTATGACCGCTACCGCGTTTCCACTGTGCAGTCTAATTATCATTTTCGGGCTTAGGTCCTTCCACCCCCGCCTCCCGCCATGTTGTTTCTCCCCCCTCCATCTCCACCCCGACCAGCCGACCATGTGCACCCCGTGTGGTCTCCTCAGTTGGCTGCTAGCTTCCGCGGGGCAGCCACCTCATCCTACAACCTGATGAAGAGCTAAGCTCGAAAATTTGTATTATGTTTGTGTTTGTGTGTTTTTTCATGTTTTGACGCCGCTGGAGCCCTCATCTTTGGTAAGCGGTGGTTTTTCTCCTATCCCAATGTCTAATATATCCGCTCTCAGCGCCTTTGTTTCCAAACAATCTATATATATATATATATTGGGATAGGAAAAAAACCACCGCTTACCAAAGAAGGGGACTCCAGCGGCGCTGGTACACGAAAAAAAACAATCGCACAAAGAATAAAATTTTCGAGCATGGCTCCTCCTCAGTAGAAGTGAGATGGCTGCACGCAAGCCATCTCACTTCTACTGAGGAGGACCCATGCTCGAAAATTTTATTCTTTGTGTGTTCGTGTACCAGCGCCGCTGGAGTCCCCTTCTTTGGTAAGCGGTGGTTTTTTATCCTATCCAATGTTCAATATATCCGCTTTTAGCGCCTTTGTTTCCTAACAATCTATATATATATATATATATATATTGGATCTCGGAAACAGCTGTAACGATTTGGATGAAATTTCATATTTAGATAACATTTTGTTTTTTAAGATTATCTAAATAGTGTTCTTCTCCGCAAAACCCAATTTTACAAAATACAAACAATTGGTATCTTTAAAACAGCTCTAACGCCATCTTGTATACGATCCCGGTACCAACAAACAATAAGCTTGCAATTCCTATTGCACAAGTTAATCTCAATGTTCTTGTTTGAGAGCAAAACCCTAAACTCTTTTGAAGTGTTGCACAACATCTGCCAGACTTAAGATTTTTCTGCCATGTAAACAGTCTGTTTGATTCTCTCACAGAGTTTATTGTAAATTCCAACTTGCTGAAACTTAGTCTGACATTTTCAAAGAGAAAATGTTAAGATTAATAAAATATTAAGCATTTGGTTTAATTCGAGTGTGAAATTTTACAAAACTGCGGGATTTAAAAAGTTATCATAATGCAACTGAGTAAAGGAGCAAAATGATCTATGGGAATTGGCTGTCAAATTTAACATCTTTGACAATGATGAAAGCAGCAAGCTGCTCAATTTGTGGGTAATTTCATTCAGAAACACAAAAAAAGTCAGAGCCAAAAAAAGTGTTGATAAAAGCAGATGATAGGTACCAAAGCACAGAGGTGTTTTTAGCAGCAGTAAAGTTTACATCTTGCAGCCATTCAGACACTAACTGCTCATGGTATGGAGTTTTTTAGGTTTAAATTAGAAGTCCAACTGAAACAACTTGTTTATTTACATAAATTATCACAAAATAAGAAGAGCCTATCATTATGTTTCAATATGCTTTTATTGCCCTGATCCTTCCCCTTGTGGCAAAATGAAGAAATCTATAAATTCCTCTTTGACTGCTTAGATTACCTTTTGTGAGATAGTACTGTATCAGGTTAAGATGCAGAAGGTTTAATAGAAGTGGATAGGTAGTTGCAGATTTAATGTGTTTGTGTAATAGGGGAGTTACCATAAAATATTTTGCAATAAGAAAGTCAATAGAATTATTATTATTCTTGTGTCAAAAACATCAAAATATTATTTAAGATGAGTAATTATTTGTAAACTTAACGCAGTGGAAAATTTTTCTTTTGTAGATAAGGGAGTCAGGGTTTAGAATAAATTACAGACTGAATAACGTACCGAAAAATGATGAATAATTTAAAATTTCTAAAGAACAAAAACAGACAAATAGGAAAATTACCATACCAAAAGAAATGATATAAACTCTGCACCCTGGAAGAGTTTAGACACTATTTGATATCCTAGAAAGATACTGTTGCACCAAAATGTTGTAACTTTAAAATAAAAATAGATGTACCAAGACATTTACTTACAACTTGAAGCTCACAGAATCTGGGTCCTCATATCAGCAGTAAGATTGGTAGAAAGTTTGATATTTTTCCTCAAACTGCACCTAAGGAACACAAAGACAGTAATATAAGTAAAAATGCTTTGCATCACACTCATAATTTTTAAAAGCCTAAACAGTGAAGAACAGCTCATTCACTTCAGTCCTCTTTCCTCTATTAATCATCAACAATGTGGATATCCCACTCAAAGGCTACTGGTTTGATGCAAATGAAGTGAAACTATATAAGTGAATTGTCATCAAAACTTTTTAGCACTGTATAACAATGTTAAGTCTACAAAGTCAGAGAATGATCAAAGAACGTTCATTTTATTCCCGATTACATATCTTAATGTGTAGTTGACCTCTTTCTTAAAAACGTAATAACTATCAATTGTTTACAAAATGTTCAATCTTTTGTTCACTATTTAGTGTAAGATTTTTTTAAAATTAATAATAACAGAATTTGCTATGTCTTAAGTGTCGAATTTCACCATCACGAAGTTGAACCATTTAGATAACGAATGTCTAATACTTTCTAGAGTATTTACACAGATAACTCACCATCACCAAATAAAATATGGATTAATCATAACAACAACAGTGAGTGAAAAAACCATGGGGAAACTGGGTTGTGGATGGGCGGAAAAAAACTGGTGACCAGCTGTTTAATGAATGTCAACTAAAACTCCCAATTTTTCTTTTTGCAACATCATTTGGTTTGCCACTAAAGATTACTCGTTAACTATAGTTACTGCTCTGGTTGTATAACGCACACCAGTAATAAGTATAAAAGGAGAAGCAGAGTCTGCCGATACACAAGACAGAAATTAATTTTCTCTAACTTTTGAGATAGTCATTTTTATCAGTTAATACATTCAAATAGTACAATGATGAAAATAAACGTGGCTTCTAGGCGATATAAAACAAAGGCAGCAGTCAACCTTGGTATGTAATGGTTTAATTTCACTTCACTTTATTATCAAATAGTACAGTAAACATTTTAAAATAACTGGTGCATGAAACCCGATATCATAGGAGAATATCTCTTAAGTATGGAAGAAATCGTTTAGAAAGCAAATTCATTAACGAACGTTTATTCCAAACGCATATCTTGAAAGACACTGTTGTTATATCTACATGTAATATTTGAAGTCAGTTTATAAATAGAGCTGGGATACTTTAAATCCATAA
Source organism: Vandiemenella viatica (assembly GCA_031002005.1). Lineage (NCBI taxonomy): Eukaryota > Metazoa > Arthropoda > Insecta > Orthoptera > Morabidae > Vandiemenella > Vandiemenella viatica. The sequence continues at coordinate 186,216,189 of JARYHS010011408.1, forward strand.
ATTAACTAATATGCATTTCATAATCGATGAGACAAAAGATTAAAGATAAAACTGAGCAGCTTTGGAAGATGAAAGTAGACCACTGTGATACTAAAAGTCTTTTATACAGATTCATATAAAAAGAAACTGCAAGTACTAAAATATCATTGTGGAAATGGATTTTTTCACAAGTGTTTAGTGAGCATTAAAATGGAAAACTAGTATTATATTAAAAAAAAAAAAACTTAAATGCAAAGAAGGTGATGTCACTGATAGTTATGAGGTTTAAGAAGGAACAACAATTTAACTATAGTTTGAAAAAGAAATCAAAAGTAATTTCTATGTTGTGATAATAATAGTAAAAAAATCCCACAAATCTCTCTCTCTCTTCTGTATACTTACCTATTGTTGCAGAAATGGTGCCCTTACATCATCTTGTATGCAATTTTCACTACAATTTCTTCCTCTTGCTGCTCTTAGTCAAATATTTTCCTATGTAAAAACAGTGAAATTTATCTAACTACCTGTTCATGACGAAACACTCTCATTGGAAAAAATTCATGAGTTGGCATTTAAACTGCGATTTGATGAACAAGCACTCTGTTCAGTCGGAAGAAGAACTTTGTGTATCCGTTTCTTAATGAACTGCAAGATCGATAATTAGTTATTAATTTTAGCTCAATATTTTGTTATCAGGTAGTTCGCTTCATTTATAGAGCTGTAGTTTAAAATTACGGGGAGATTTTCTTTTTGTAAAAAGAATTACTTACAGCCAAACTTTCTTCAAAACCCACTATGTGAAAAAAAAGGAAAGGTGCAGTTCAACGGAAAATATAGTTTATACAAACCCAATTTAGTGCACCTTTGAATTCTAATCTTCCACTATAATAGAACTTAAGTAATGATATATTGCAAACATTCTAATGACAGGATGCAATTACATCAAAATACTTTTTTAATCACTGTACCATTAAGGTATGGTAAAACAAATGCTGTAAATAATTAAATGCATCACTGCCAAAAATTATGACAATCATCTCATAAAAATATTTTCTTTTTATCAATCCCTTCCTCAGATTACAGTAGAGTCCTACTAATCCGAACTAATTGGGACCGGGCCTCATTCGGAATTACAGTGACCAGTTTCTAGAATGAAGAATACCAAGCGTATAAGTAGGCATACCATGGTAACAACTGAGAACAAGTGGGGGGACGATGGCTCACTCCCTCCCTTTGATGTTGAGACATTTGAACTGTTCGAGGTCAGTGCACTGTCAGCCGGCTCACAAACTGCTCAGTTAATGTTAGCTATCGATCACTGGCACGCCCGAGTTTTATTTGTATGTATTCGGGTGTAGTGGTGTATTGTCATAATAAGTAAACGGAAATATACAACATTAACTCTCAAAGAAAAACTGGATGCTTAGAAGCGGTTAGACAATGGTGAGAATGTATCTAACCTGGTGACGGAACTGGGTATTTGTAAGGCAACCATTTGCAATTGGAAGAAGAACCGAGTGAAGCTTGAACGGTCCTGTGCAATGTCTTCGGGAAAAACACTTGAAATTCAGCAGACTTTAAAACATTTCCAGTACGATAAAGTGGATGACGGAAGCTCTTTTTGTCTTCTAAAAAGTAGGAATAAAATGGGCGCTTGTAAGCATTGTAACTATTATCGTAACCAACAGTTTTTCTTTCAATTTTATGCATTGTTTAAACATAAATGTTTTCTTCCCAATTTTTTTTAATGCGTGTGCAGTGTACTGTGTAAATTAAAATTGTGTGTATGCACAGCAGTTAACTGTGCAATTAAATACAGTATGAACTGTTTTTCACAAACTGTGTTTTAATTCTTTTACCATTTTTCATACTTAGACTAATTTTTTTCCATGTTCGGATTAACCAAACGTTCGGATCAGCGGGACACTGCTGCAATTAGGTTTTGATGAAGATTGACAAAAAAAAATATTAAATAATGTATTAATGATCTTTTATTAATGCAACCAGACTCAAAATTAAAAAGAAAAGTTTTACACAAATTACAAGATTAAAGGCAACAATAATGTAACAAATTCTAGTAATCTGGGTTATAGGTGCGGTAATGAACATTTAACTTGCCTCACTACCATAGTTACAAAACTCTCATCACATACCAGTAAATTCTCTTTCTTTCTTTACCTTTCCATATTCATTGACTTCTATTGCATTCCTCCTTCCTGAATTAAATTTTTAGTAGAGCTGGGTTTTTTTCCTCAAATGCCTTTGTGGATAAGACTATTTTTTTTTTTTATTCTCCCAAGACTTAAGTTACTCAATGGCACCATCAAATTAAATGATTCTTTTTCAACTTTGTCAAGTCACTTTTGAAAACCCATTGGTCATCTTGCATTTGCCAGACTGCAACATAGTGGCCAATGTAAGAACTGTTGGGAGTAGTTGTTAATTGTGATGTAGCTGATACCCCTGTGGATATGTCACCACCAATCTATTGTTCACATTACCTAAAACATGAAAGAAAGTCAGTTAAACTGTTCAGCATCTCCAGATTTATCCCATTCCCAGACCATTCGACAGATGAAAAGTCTTCCAATGATTCCCACCCCAATTCTTGTATCATTCAGATACTGACTGGTCTACAGATTATCCACAAACGAACTTGACTGCCCTGCTTATTCAATCCCATTTATGCGAGTCCATACCATCCACCATACCCAAGCTAGTGTTTAGTGGAGGTTTTTTTTTTTAGACAATTTCCCTCAACTCCCTGGAAAAAAAAAACCCTCATCACTTAGTCTAATCCAGGTAGGCATTTTAAACCTTTCATTGGTACAAATCTGATGTGTCATGCATACCCTACAAAATTCTTATCAAATGTATGCAATGATATTTTAATGTTTCAACAACCAGCTTCCCTTACACAATATAATCATATAGTAACATTATTTTCCTACATGTGTATCAAATAATTATCTTTGTTTTTTGCATTCATCTCAATTTCAGTTGACCCACCCAACTAGATATCCTGTTCAGATCCCTATGTAAGTTTCTATAAAACATCTCATTTCATAATATGATATTATGCCATCAACAAAGGGCATATCCTGAGACTTTATCAGCAACACAATCATTTAATAGTCATTAACACAACAATCAGCAATAGTTCAGATTACTGCCACGTAGCAATCCTTATCTCCTCGACAGTTTGTGTCTGACATCTTACGAATAGCAAGACACATTCTGATTCACCACCCTGGTTTCAACCTTATACACTGCTAATTCATGACTAACGAGAATAAATCACAGAGTCCAGTCATTAAGTTCGATGTTAATAACTTTTACGTAATGAAATCTCTGATATGGAAGGTAACAAACTTGTAGCTGGTTTATCCCATCCAGTAATGTCATGCTTGCCTCTCATCATCTGAAACAACATTATCATAGTTTTTGAAGAGATTAACCATTTTAATTTCATGAAAAACTTGTTTTGAGGTTAACTGTTGCACACCCTCTATCCACTATTGGAAATAAGATATGGGAACAGACGAATTCATTACATCATTAAGTTCATACATAGATCTACAGCAAATCAGTGACGTTTTCTAATTTGGTTAGTTCTTTGAAGCCAAATATGTAGGGTAATGATATATTAATGTAGAGCAACCCCCCCTTTTTTTTTTTAAAAAAAAGGGCTGTTATCTGTTAATTTAACAATGTTTCATTTATGTTAATAAACAGTACTTGTATACATAATTCAATTTTTTAAACAAAAAAGCAGCCACACTTGTCTGTCTAGCCAATTCTTTTCTTCCACCATAAAATCAAGTGTTCACACTAAGAAAGTTCTTTTTCAATTAAACCATTGCTTTCCTCACCGCTCAAAATGGCTCGTAGCGGGATGGTGGAAGTTCTCTTATTCCATAATGTTCATCAGGGACTTAAACTATACAATCTACGACAAACCACACAAAACTGGAGACAAGATATATGACCTTAATGCATCTGCAGTAAACAGCTCAATCCATCGTTGCATCAGTTCATTACAACATCCAATGATAATTCTCTACTAGTTCGACAGCTTGTCTGATTCGTCCCTACAGCCAGAATTTGGCATCTTCAATTAGTTCCAGTGTTGTTCGATATGTTGTTGGGAAAGGCAAGCCATAGTATTTAACTGATGTATGAATTTCAAACCATCAAAAAAAATATACATACAATAATATTCTAAATCATCTTTAGTTTAATAATACTAATTATGTAAAGGGTTTTGGATACCATTCCATACCACTGACTAGGATAATTTTGACCATCATTTCTCAACCTTCTTCAACCAAAGGAAAAAATAATAATTCTACGTTCCACTACCTTACATAGGGGCCAATTCTTTAACCTACCCTTACAACACCTTCACAAATCGATCACTTATTTCATTTTTAAAGGAACAGTACTGTTTGCTGCCAATTGGCAAGATGTTTTACTATAGTAACAATGCATTCATATACCAGGAATGCAAGAGTTTTGTCTGGTGGTTGAGATATTATAGGCTTTGATTTATATCCTTAGATTATCTCACATCCCTTATAATAAGAGTATCATATCTATTTTATGTGTACAATTTTTACAAATTTATTTTGTTACGATATCTTTATTCAATTAAAATTAAATTTTAATATTCTGCTTGTGGACCACTTGTAACCTCAATACAGACCACAGGCCAAGAAACAGTGTTCGAAAGCATTTGTATTTTTAACCCCGCCTGAAAAATAAAACTCAATAATGAAAAAACAAATTTATCATTTAAAAACTATTTTTATTGATAAAACTTTCTTGATACAATTATTCCATCATATACCAATAACAATTTAGGAAGAAATTTTCATAGAGTCTTGCAAAACATTCTTCTATCTGTAACTACCTCTTGATTTATTGAAAAATGCTTACCAAAAACAGTGTCAATTTTAGAGAAGATGGACGGGCAAATCGAAGAACACTGTGCATGCTTATTCAGTTAATAACAAATCTTGTATTTTCATGCCACCAAATCACTCCTCGGCGTAGGTGACGTGTGTTGATGTAAAATGGCCTTCTTCGCACTAACAACATTTCCTGAACATTTTTCTTGACTGGTTCAAACAATATAGTTCGGTAATTATTTTGCACTTTTGATGGATATAAAAAAAACCTTGTAGCATATCAATGGATAAACAGCAAAATTTCTTGTTGACAGAACATGCTCAGTACCACTATCTTGTATAATTGCAATGGAGTGGACACTCTTGTATCAATTTCCCTGCTCACCCATTTTTCTCCTTTCTTGTACCCACATTAGTCACCGATGAATTATAATTTTACATTCCTTCACTGTTTGTCAAAATATTCCACTCCCTGACTTCCTTCACAAAAGAAAATTTTCCTACTTCATAATGCCTGAAATGGAGTATCAGCTTGTGGTCATGGTCATGCTTTGCCTTTCGCGCACTATTAACATCTCCACACCTCACTACCAAGTTACCAAGAGTTTTCTGTGGCAATTTCCAAAGACAAATCTAACAGCCTTTCTTTGCACCCCCTACAAATCCTGTATTTGACAAAATGTGTCCACCATATTCAAACAATGGTCTTTAACCATATTTTAATTATCTCATACACTCCCAAATCATTCTTTCTGTAATAAATACAGAATTTCGAAACTCTTTCCTACCGCATGCACAATGGGTCCTGCCCATTTGAGTTTATCATGAAATGTTATGCCACGATATTTACAATTCAATTTTTGAACAAGCAATTCCACCCTACCATGTAATTATAATTAACATTTAGTTTTTTATGTGTGTACTTAATAATCCGACTTCTTTCTATTTATCTTCATCCAACGCACACATTCCCAGCTAGACATCCTGTCCAGACCATTCCACAGCTACTCACTGTCTTCTCCAGTTCCACCACAACTGTTCACTGTCTTCTCCAGTTCCAATCATATTTAACATTAAGTCATCAGCAAAACACCGAACTTCAGACTGTAAACCATTAAAACATTCATTATTCTAATAAATAGCAATGTTTCTAATGCACTACTCTGCGGCACTCCCAATTCCACTTCAGCTTCTTTGGCTACATTTCCTACTCTAAATTTTTGCTATGTATATTAATCTCGCCAAACTAGTTGGCCTGTAATTTTCAATCCTATTTGTCACTCCTCATTTACTATCTCACTTTTCCAGTCATCTTGTAAGCAGCAAGTTTCAAGACTCAATCTAAACAACATATCACAGGTACAATGTTACTTTTGCTATCTTTAAGACATTAGTAGCAGTTTTATCAACTTACTGAGGTATTTGTATTCTTGTATAAATAACAGTTCCATCTCAGCTGATATCTAATAAATTTAAATCCCAACCAATGACACTATACGCTCACCTCTAAACCCTGAATACATATTTAGTTTCTCTCCCGTCTTCATCATTTATTCTACCACTGTCAACACCCTAATCACAGAAATTTACCCTTATTAACTCATTGCCATAATCTATGAATTCCAGTGAACTAGAGTGGTCTTTGCTAAGCAATATAAATACCCCTCCACCAATTGCTCCTCTATCTGCTGGACATTCAATAACCATTGACGGATATCTCGCTGTCGTAAGCAATACTACTCCTGTAACTAATTGTGCTTTGTTTTTCACTATGAAGTTATCAAACACTTTCTTTTCCATTATACTCCTACAGTTCCCAAGTAACAGTCTTAGATTACAATATTTTCAGCATTTCCACGCCTTCCCAGTTGCTACACTTTACTGTATTGTGGCTTCAGCTACAACTATTTAGTGATTATAATTTATCCCATCTTCCATCAGAGTTCAGTATTCCCTTGGTCACCAACTTAAATCCCCACCACCATCAGACTTCAATCTAAAAACCAATTAGAACGGCAAGCATGTTTAAATGAGAAACCAATCTAAACTATAGTTATAAGCTGAGAAATTTGTTTTAACTTTGTTAAAAAAACTACTATTTAAAGAATTTATACAACTGTATTTTTAAATTGTTAGCAAATTTTTATAAACTCACCAATTTCATGTATTTTAATTCACCAGTAATTAATTAAAACTATATATTTAATCATTTCTGCTACAGATGCACTGCACAAATATCATTTTGAATACTGGTTTTCGAAATGTTTAAAATAAAGGGGTCCCCTAAGAGCCCACGAGATGAATTTTGTAAGAGGACCACGACCTTCTGTGAATTAATGAGTGCATTCTATCTAATTTTAAAAGAAAATACTTAATATCATCAGTTGCAATTTTGGTTGTATGCTTATGGCAGACTACATAAATAGCCTCACCATGCGTGGTAAAGGGCTGAGGATACTTCACATCGTCCTTGTTGCAAGAAATGTATTTAATCCATCATCCCAATGAATTTATATGAAACTAAAATTAATGAATTTTATGATTCACAATTAAGTAATTGCTCAATGAAAGAAACATTATTTTTATGCACTTTTGTACTTTTCACCCCACAGTGTCTTATTCCAATAAAAATTTTAAATTGCAAAAGTAGACGGGGGTGGATTTTAACACTCAAAATGCATAACATACTTAAAAAAATAAAATAAAAAGGCATAATTAGTTGTCTAATGGAACTGCCACCGGAGCACGTGCTCCATTTTAATTAAAAATTAATTTATGAGGTTGGAATAAAATATCTTAACACTAATGAAAAATAATTACATTTCTCCAATATTCATATCGAAGTTAAATGGCTATCTATTTAAGTTGGAGAATGAGTCCACTGTCGAAACACCACAAAATATTGTTTGGAAATTTTGATGTGAACGCATTTTTAACAAGTTATTAGTGAACAAGGAATTTGCATTTTGCTTTGCACGAAATGGGTTCAATATGTAACTCCTATAAAAACCTAGATCCTAAGCAATTTGATTTAGTGCAACTTATTGGTAATCTGTTAAAGTTTCATTAATCTTTTCCACCATTGTACTTTTGTAACATCCGAACTAAGTATTGTTTTTTTACTGATCAAGGTTTGGTGGAAATTACAACTTATGCCAGGGTAATTGACATTGGATAAGAAAGATTATGAATAGTACTGGTCTGAACTGATTACTATGCCAAAATAATTTTTTTTTAAATAATCAAGTATATAAGAGTACAAAAAAAAGTCAAGTCTGAACTTTGTCATATGATGGCTGTTTATAGCAGTTCTGAAACAAACTTCATAAAATTCTACAAAATTGGTTAACTAGGCCAACAAACCCGTACATCCTTTTAAAATCCCACATCATGAGAAGTCCATTAATTACGCGAGGTGAAATGGGGGGAGGGGGTCCGGTGAAATCTCACCAAGGGGGATGGGGAGCTCAACGGAAATCTCACATGAGGTTTCGAAATTCTTGGAGTGTAGGGCTAAAAATAAAAAAAGTCTACAAATGACGCAAAAGTCGATATTAAGGGGGTATTCCGTAGAAAAGTGGGGGTGTAACCAGCTTTTGAAGGGCAAGAATAAAATAAAAAAAAGTCTCAAAAAGTTGCGAGAACAATTTCTAGGGGGGGTTCTCACGAACCAGACCAGAGGGGAGGGATGTCCGGAATTTGGGAAAAAACACCTCATGTAATATATGGATGCCCCCTTATAAAAATGAAACGTGACAGTCCTATGCTCTTGAAACCAATACATGATGTGTAAATACTAATCCTTTTTTTTTTTGCTTACCAAATGACCAATGCGAAAATTTCGCAAATACAATGAATGAATAGTAAAGTGGGGGGGTGAAAGAAGAAATGCCGCATTTGTTTCAATTTTTTATTTGTTTAATGTAGTAGGTACGTAACAAAAGCAGTAAGGCAGTTTATTAATATCTGTGTGATGTGTTACTGCTTTCTAGCCTCTGGGCACTGAACTGTTCCATGCGCACTACATTCAGTTTAGTTCATTTATCTACTTTGGTTAAATATCAAGGCAGATAAATGGCTCATGATAAAAAAATGTTTTACGGAAATAATATCCAGGAGCAGATATAAATTCAGATCACAACCTCGTAGCAGGAGAAATACAAGTAAAATTGAAAAAAGTGGAGAGAGGAAAAGCAAGAGAAAGACTGAACATAGAAAAACTAAAGGAGGAAGGTAAGGCTTTGGAGCTAGAAGAAAGGTTTTTGCAAAACTACAAAGGAGGAAAATTTGAAGAATGTACAAATGAAAAATGGATAAAAATGAGGGAAGGGCTCATGAAAGCCGCCAAAGAAACTCTAGGAATTAGAGAGCGTAAAGGTATCAGGAAAGAATGGGTAACAGAAAAAATGCTGGAAAATATGGAAGAAGTGGAAAAATTCTGGAAATGAAGAAGGAAGAAAGAGGTACAGGAAACTGAACAATGAACTAAGAAGAGAAACTGAACAAGCAAGAGAAGGGTGGATGAAAGAGAAATACGAGGAAATAGAAAAACTGGAGAATGAGGGAAAATATGAAATGATGTACAAAATGGCTTCTGACATTGTCTTTGAAAGAAAGAGAAACAAGAACAACATGGAAATAGAAAGAGAGGATGGCACATTAGTCAATGAACCACATGATGTGCTGAGGAGGTGGCAAGAATATATTGAATGCTTATATAAGGGAGATCAAATACCAAGTAAAATTGAAGAAGAGGCACAGGTAACAGAAGATGGAAAGGGGTATGAGATCCTAGAGACAGAGGTAGGAAAGGCTCTGAAGGAGATGAAGAATCGGAAGGCATGCGGAATAGATAATTTACCTGCAGAATTGTTGAAGAGTTTAGGAAACAAAGGAAGAAGGGAGATAGTACACCTTTGTAATAAGATATATGATGAAGGGGAATGGCCAGATGACTTTCTCGCAACGGTAATGATACCAATTCAGAAGAAAAAGAATACTAATAAATGTGAAGAGCATAGAACTATTAGCCTAATTTCACATGCTGCTAAAGTGTTGTTGAGAGTGCTGAACAGAAGGTTATATGGAAAGTTAGATAGATTGATTGGAGAAGAACAGTTTGGATTTAGAAAAGGAAAAGGAACAAGAGATGCTATCGGCCTGTTAAGAATCATAGGGGAAAGCTATATTGAGAAAGGAAGAAACATCTATGCCGCCTTTATTGACTTGGAAAAAGCTTTTGATAGGGTGCAATGGAAGAAGCTGATGGATATCTTAAAGAGCAAAGGCGTAGATTGGGAGGAGAGAAGGTTGATACAGAACCTATATTTACAACAGAATAGTACGAATAAAGATCGGAAACGAGATGTCTGAAGAAAGCAGCATTGGGAGAGGCGTAAGACAAGGTTGTTGCCTTTCCCCATTATTGTTCAATTTATACTTAGAAGAAATTTTTGGAAAAAGCTTAAATGGAAAAAGAGGAGTACGTATTGGTGGCAAGAAAATAGAGTGCATACGATTTGCTGATGATATGGTATTGTTGGCAGAAAGCGAACAAACTCTAAACAGAATGCTGAAAGGTCTAGATGAAGCTTGCCAAGAGTTTGGAATGAGAATCAATGCAGCAAAAACTAAGAGTATGGTGATTGGAAAAGGTAGGAATATAATAAATATTAAGTTAGGGAAAGCTGATATCAGGCAAGTAAGATCATTTAAATATCTTGGGAGTATAATGACTGAAGATTTGAGGTGCCATCCGGAGATAAAATCTCGCATTGCCATAGTGAACACTTAGAAAAAGACTCTGTAAATGTTTTGTATGGAATGTGGCTCTTTATGCATCGGAGACATGGACACAGACGAGAGGATGAAAAGCGGTTAGAAGCATTTGAGATGTGGATGTGGAGGAGGATGGAGAAGATAAGCTGGGTGGATAAAATAAGCAATGCTGAAGTGCTGGACAGGGTCAGTGAAAGCAGAAAAATTCTCCAAGTAATAAAGGAGAGAAAGAAAAACTGGATGGGACACTTGTTGAGAGGGGAGTGCCTGATAAAAGATGCCTTGGAAGGTTAAGTCTGTGGGAGGAGAATAAGAGGAAGAAAGAGATACCAAATTATAGACAACATCAAGGACGGCAACTACATGGTTCTTAAGAGAAAGGCAGAAGATAGAAGATCATGGAGAGCAGAAGATAGAAGATCATGGAGAGCAGCCAAGTGAAAACCTGCCCGAGGGCAGAAAACTAATGATGATGATAAGTAGAATTTTAAAAAATCCTTTCTTAAAATATGACTTAACTTTCTAAAATAATACCTCATTTCTCAATTTCGGGAGATAAATAGTTCGTGACAAAAAAGATATGGAAATAATGATAACTCTGCCCTCCAAGGATTAAACTTTTTTTAAAAAAATATTATGTGACCATGGCGAAGACACTTTTAAACGATACCTCGTTTATCATTAGATATCAAAGAAGATAAGTGGCTCGTGACAAAAATCACGTTGTAGAAATATTTATACTTTTGCCCTTTAATGATCAAATTCTGATTTTTTTTTCTTCAAAATATGATTTCACCAAAGCAGAGACCTTATTCTTCTTAAATAAGACTGGATTTCTCAATTTTGGCTAGATTTCAAGGGAGATAAATAGCTCGTGGCAAAAAAAAAAATACGTTATGGAAATAATGGTAATTTTGTCCTTGAAGGGTCAAATTCCGAAAAATTCCTTTCTTAAAATATGATGTGACCATGGCAGAGACATTAATTTTTAAAATGAAAGATCATTTATCTATTTTGGTTAGATATCGAGGGAGATAAATGGCTTGTGACAAATGTGTAGCACAAATATTGATACTTTTGCCCATTAAGGGTCGAATTCTGAAAAATTCCTTTCTTAATAAATAATTTCAGCAAATTGGAGATCTTAAGCTTTAAAAATGATACGTCATTTATCAATTTCGGTTATGTTTCCAGGGAGATAAATGGCTAGTGACCAAACCATATTTTAGAAATACTGGCATTTATACCCTTTAAGGGAATTAAATAAAATTTCTTTCTTTAAGTATGATGTTACCAAAGTGGAGACCATAAACTTTAAAACGACACCTCATTCATAGATTTCAGTTATGTATGAAGGGAGATAATGGCTTGCCACAAAAAAAAAACACCTTGTAGAAATAATATATATGATGGCTTTATGACTTGACGTCAAAATCATTAGAGGCAAGAAAGTACACCGGGGGGGGGGGGGGGGGGGGGCAGAGAACTGGAAAGAATATGATCATTACCTTTCAAAGAAACCATCCTGGCATTCGCTTCTAGTGCTTTGGGGAGACCAAAATACCAATGTCAACAACTGAATTTTCAGTAGGAGAGGAAATAACCAAATGATTTCTGATATGAGTGGTTTGGAAGTTCAAAATCTTTAATATTCAAATTGACATCACATATTGACAATAAAAAAATATTGTCCAAAATTCTTAAGAGGAGTTTAATTGCAACTTATAGTGATTATATGTAGTAATGTACACACTTTGACAATAAATTTGGCCGCCGCTGAAAAGTTCTATCACTCTTACTTTGCATAATCGGACATCAATGTCATCCTAAGAAACAGTAACGCAATACTGGCTTGCCAGTATTGCATTAATGTTTCCTGGGATGACATTGATGTCAGATTGTGCAAAATAAGAGTGATACAATTTTTCAGCGGCGGCCAAATTTATTGTCAAAGTGTGTACATTACTGCTTACTTACCTGAAATAAATTGATTTAATTTGGATAAATGGTCATCTATTTGGGTTAGTACATTTGGCAACAAAAAATCAAGATTTGCCGTAACTGATGTTTTAACTTTCATTCTACTATAGTCAATGTTGTTCTCCAAGTACCAGTGTTAAACATTATCTAAAATGAACTTTCATTCTGTGAAACGGTAACCTACACCACCCTCCCTGATTTTATCCTGTTGAAGGGCCAAGTACCAAAATATTCATTGTTTTTCTTGTGTTTTGTGCTTATTTGTGTGTTCACCCCATGATACCATCATCCAAAGTAAGTGGTGGTTCATTTCACTATCCCTTTTTTGTAAATCAATTCGCTAATTAGCTCCTATTATTTCTTGGTAACAGTATATATAATAGTGTGTATATGAACAGATTTTCCCGATGTGTAAATGCATTAGTCTCACGAGATATGTAGCTGGATAGTCATAAAAAGATGACAACATCCTCTGTTCACATCAGTGTGTGGATGGGCTTTATATAATTTCTTCAGTCAATTCAAACAGCCAGCACTGTACAACAGCTCGTACCATGCAGCTCTGTGCTAGCTTTATTACCTCAGTTGACCTTAAATTTGCTGTCCGCTTGTTTGAGGATTGAAAGCATAAATTTCCATGTATCACTATGTTAAAGGTGTTGTCATTGAATCTTGTTTCAATAGCTCCCTTCATCGCAGATTCCCACAAACAAGGAATCTGGGCAAGCACCTTCATATTTCCAAAGTATTTTATACACACTGTCAATATCACGTTCTTTGATCACGAATTTCTCTAGTTGCAACAGGACAAGGTTATGATCAGTGTAGGTCTCAATGGTGTGGATGGTTTACCCAATGTAGAATTTTCCAAATCAACAGGGTATGTTATATAACCCCACCACCCTTAAACCCAAGGACATTGTCAATGGTCGAAACCAATCCCGAATTTTCGCAAGCAGGAGGAAGTTACTCTCTCTTCACAGAACAATCTCCTGCATCTGGGAACAAAGCCAAACCATTTGACAGAGGTAACAGACTGCTTACAGAGCCATGATGCCCACTGGGTAGCTGCTGCCATATGACTTTGCGTAAGGGTATGGTTACATTGGAACTGATGTTGCCCAATCTTTCATTTTGCCCAATAGATCTAATATTGGCAAACAAAAAATATGCAACAATATGGATTTTGGTGGGAGAGGTTATACACTATGACGACCAACTTGGCCAAAATCCATCAAACTCTGCAGACTTCTTCCACTGACCAAATAATTTTGTTTTATTCAACTGTGCTCGCTTGTCTTGCATCATTCATGCTTTCATATTTAGCCATATTGCCTCGTCAAAATCAAAAACTAGAAATGTATTTTCATCTATAATTGCTTATGACTTATGATATTATAGTAAATTACATAACTTATGTCCTGAAACAATTTTTTTATATCACGCCTTCTCAAATTTTTTATTTCGGTTTACAACAAAACGGCCCATATTTGTGATTTATATACACAGACAAAAATTTAAAGATATGTAATTTTGAAATAAAAAATAAATATATAAATAAATGAACTGTATCCCTGTTGCCACCTGTGCTATGCTACAGAATATCAGTGTACCTGCCAAGTTGAGTCAATAGCGGCACAGCCCCTTTGCTTTAGCAATTAGGGCCATTTTGTACCTCAATTTCTTAAGTCGTATTGATGCTACATGTCTCAAATTTCTGTTATGTATAGATATCAGCAATCTTAGAAAAACATACTGAATCTCTCACTCAATGATGATCATCAAAACTCTAAGGAACTTAATGAGTCGTAGAAAGCTGAAATTTGGTACACGGATAAAAATTTACCCATATATTATAAGGAAAGTCTGAAACTCGTAAATTTCCATATATCTACCCCCATATTTATCGCTAAGGTGAAATTGCTTTCTCAACTAAAATTTTTATTGCAATTATTACCAAGTTTAACTACTTTGTTAAATTTTACTTCTTTCTTTAATTTGTAAGTTAGTGAAATTCAAAATTTTATTTCGACCGCTAGTTTCAGACATCAAAATTCCATGGTACTTACAGTAATCCCATAAGAAAGTAATTTTGTACACATATATGGTTTTATCACTAAATCATAAGAAAAGAATAATATTGATGTTTTTCCTGTATTTATTTAATTACAACCCCAAACGTGAAAAATTCTGGCATGGAGGATGCTATATGCCTAAGATTTATTTAATGCAGAGATATCAGCAATTTTAAAAAACATATTACATTTTACTTTGTACCTATGCTTAATTTGGATGTTAGTTATTTACTTATAGTGGTAGTTAAACCAGCAGCAATCTGAATTGCACGGCTACAGCGTACACCCATAGTTTTCACAGAGTGGGGCATTGTAGGTAACATAAAAATGTTTTGAATTTAGAAATGTTTTTATTCACCCATTTTTTGAATGGAATCATTACATTTGAGCGACGAATCAAATAAGCGATCAACCTATAACAAGTGATGAGATCCCAGAAAAACAATTCCTGTAAAAATTGGCCACGTCTCGTGCACGTGTTGTGACAGAAAGTTATGAGATCTTCTTCTGAACCAAGTCTATGCTTTACAGTGTTTATTCACTTCACTTTAAGAAACATAATGGTTTCTCTGTGTTATATATAATATTTACAATAATTTAAAAAAATATGGTGACGGCTACAATGCATGTCAATTTTTACCGAAATGGAGGTCATAATATATACTTATCAAATTCTATAAAGTGCAAGGGAAATCTTGGCTTTTATGTATTTGTAAGTTTCAAAAAGCAATACATTTAAGGCATTTATATAGATTTACTAAAATGTGGCATGCACATGACATGTTTTTTATTCTAAATAAAATTTATAACACCAAGAGAAAGCATTCCGTTTCACAAAGTGAAGTGAATACACATTGTAAAGCATAGACTTGGCTCAGAGGATCTCATAACTTTTAGTCACTGCATGAGCACGAGACTTGGATAATTTTTACACGAATCGTTTTTCTGTTATATAGGCTTACTAAAACATGGCATGCATAATGGCCAAGTCACCATATATATATATTTTTTTAATTCTAAATAAAATCTATAACACTGGGAAAAAAAAGATTCAGCTTCAAAGTGAAATGAATACAAAATGTAAAGCATAGACTTGGCTCAGAAGAAGCTCCCACAAGTAACAGACTTCTACTAAGCCAGTCTAGCCGGTGATTAGCTTACATCACCTGAAGCTTTCTGCGCCTGATGACTGCAGAGCCGCCTGTCGAAACATTGTGTTTTTATGACATTATCCTGCTGAACACCTCTGAAGTTTACATTGAATCAGTACACTAGGAAAGTCTCCACTCAAACAAGATCTCATTACTTTTTGTCACTACATGAACACGAGACTTAGCCTACTTTTACAAGAACTGTTTTTCTGGTATTCTTTATTTTCCAAAAGAAATAAAGTACATTAAAATACTTTTCTTACCCGACTCACTTTATCACCTCAATGTTTGATCTCTACGTACAAAAAAAAATAAAAAAATAAATTCCAAAGACATTGTTAACAAATCATAATTAAGTCTTTGGCACACTGTATTGGACTGAAAGATTCTCAACTTTCTGAACACAATCACAATGAAATGTCACTAACTTCTTGCATGACGTGTTTAGTTTGTCTGAGGTTACTTTCAACTCTCTTGATATATTTCGTTAATAAAGCACAAGACCATTCTATATTTTAGTTTAAATACAGACCAAATCTTTGCAGTGGTCAATAAAAATGTAATAAATGTAAAAATTGTAATCGTGACTGGGATTTGAACCAGAGACCTTCTGTATCTCAATCACATGCCGTAACCAATTAATACGTCACACCAAATTTAGAAGTAATGGAAGATTTGTATAATAAAATAAACGTACTCTTTCTGTACAATATATTTTTGCCATCTCAACATACAAATTTCTTTTATTGTTCCATAAAAAAATGAGATGCTACCTTGTCTCTGCATCTGATGGATGATGAAACAAAATTTTACAAATGTTTTAGAATGACACTTTTACCTTTTACACTCATCTGATGTGGAAGTGAAGTTGAAGATAAACCCTAAGGCAATCGATAATATGAAAACATTTGGTCACAAAGGACTGGAAATTACCGAGCTCCTTCTATAAACTTCTCCAAATCCTTCAACCAGTCAAAGGACCATACCGTCAAAATGGCGGAGTGTCTGCCAGCTTGTAGTGTCGTTTGTAACTTCAATTGAATGAGCACACAAACATCAAAAGTCAGGACCAGTGCAATCACTTCAGTCGGCACCGTTCGAATGGTTGTTCAGCACAGTTAAAAACAGATGAAGTCAGTTCCAGTGTAAACATAACCTAAGTCCATCCGCCTACTGATATCTGACAGAACTTCTAGATTTTCAACAGCAAGATACCTAATGAAAATAAGCCGTCGAAAGATTGTCACATTTTACGATATAATTCGGCTGCAAACCTGGGAATACTAGGTTGCAAGCAATGTGTATGGTAGATCACAACTTCTAGATAGTATTTTTAACAATACTGTCATGACTGCTCCAAAGTGTGGGGACTAGAGGTAAACAATTTGAAATCAAAAATAATTTAAAGATATTTTAGTTTATTACAAAGACTAGGAAAATAAATTATGAAACATATCCAGTTCCCGAGAAATATGACAACTCTAGCGCTTTAAAGCAATTTGCAAATAGATACTTTAGGTTGACTTCTTGGTAAATAAAATCTAGTTAGTGCCTACAAAAGAATAATTATGGTGAATCACACAACTATTTGACTTTTAGATCAGGGTGAATGGTACCAGAACATACATTTTCAATGGGAAATGGAATACAAGACATTGTTTATATTTACTTTACCTTTTTCAAGTAGACTCCTTGTCAGTCAATACAGTACCAGAAGTAGTTAAATCGTTTGAAGGACTCCTGAAACTTATAGTTTCAAATTGTTTAAACTTTATGGATATATGAAATGCTTTTCTTACAAGTCACTTTTAGGAATAGTCGGAAGTAACATGGAGCAAAATCAGAAAATAAAAGTGTGACCATACATCATGACAGTTATTAGGCCCGAAGCGGTTTCTTTGCCCAAAAGCAAATTGTAAATAGTGTTCCCAGTATTCAGTCCCATACTCGCCCATCAAAACACACACATGAATAACTTTTTTAGTCAGTGTCTGACCTAACATGAATTTATTATGGCTAACCCCTTTTGGAAACAAATGCATGGCAAGTAGAGTCTGCTCTTACACAACTTTACTATTCATGGTCTTAGCTGTGCCACTTTTTAATTGTTTAATACACCCAGTTACAAAACACTTTACAATGTATGACAGTCAGCCCTCTCTTCAACACCCTGTAATGCTCAAGACTAAGCAAGCATTTCGATCATATGTTCGAATGATGCATATTAACACAAATTTTCCATTAAAATGATGCAATTAGAAATTCCAGTCAGCTTCTAAATGTCCCTGGTATACGACTACCCATTCCAAGAATTTCAGCCATTTTTTAATATTTTCAATTCGAACTATTTATGATGTTGCAGGCTGCAGATAATCTTCAATGCACTCTACCACCAAAGAATATAGCATAGCATTTATAAATATTTTATGGCTGACTGCGTCACTAGTGTAAACAAATTTTTTAAATGGTTACGGCATTTTTACCAAATTTAAAACAAAATTTAACGTTAGCACATTGCCAAACGTTACTTTTCCTATCGAGGTTGAAAAAATACCATTACTAGATATTTCATTACAAACCGTTCAGCAATGTCTGTGCTTTATGGGAAGATAGTTGGAATGCGTCGCCATTTAATTCAACCACATAAGGTGATTGTGTGGGAATAGAATCATTATCTTTTCCACTGGTTAGTCTGCTTACATGTTATATTTATGTTAAGACGCCCTTCTGCTGTCTAGAAACATCTGGACTGCCTGAACTGTAAACAAAGTATAGAAATATTTATGTCAATTTAGTACAGATAACTATCCAAACCATGAGATTTCAAGCAAAGTGCTTATTGCTCTTTTTCTCAGATGAAGTGATCGGCAGGTAGCCCATCGGAAACAATAGCAACCTCACAAGTGAAAACAAACTGAAATGCATAATAGCAGCAACTGCCCATTGTGGAAAACAATTACTTTCTCTGTTGAGGCAGCAAAACTTTGAACAAATTGCTGCAAAAACAAACACACCGAGAATAATGTAAACCTGTAAATGGGGCATACAATCTCTAAGTTTAAGTCATGCTGTCTGTAGATCACAAAACCAGCTAAAATAAACATTAAAAAAGAAAATGTTCCAAGCTTGCTATATAAAGCTCAGAATATCACGACTAATATAAGTAAAGGAAAAACCATGCAAAGTAATTCCAGCATTGAATGTTCTGGGCAGCATGTAATATAACTAAAAATTTCTTTCCAGAACCTTATAAAAAGAGTATGTTCATGCATAGAACAAAGTAGCCAGGCCCTAACAAAATTATCACAATTTTAAACTTTTTTTTATTTTGTTACAGGCACTGTAAGTTCTATACATGGAAAATAAAACATTAAAAACAAGTATACTCAGGACGTGATTCCATTGAATATTAGTGGTAATGCACCAGCTTTGACGTATCAACTGGATATTAAGCATTGCACTCCAGCAAGATTCTTGTAAGATACAAATCATGTAACATCCTAACACAGTTTAACCATATGATAGTTGCATCAACTGTCAAGGCTAAGTGAAACTAAAGAATGTAGAAACAATCTGCAACCCATGCAATTTTCAATGTTCAACCTGCACAGTTTCTCTCAAGCAAGATGAACAGTAAATAAGGCTCTTACTTACAACTTAAATACAACCTGTGAACAGAATAAATATTGTTTCACATTTATACAGGGCGTTCGCCGGAAAACGCAACCCTCCCAGTCTGTTGCCGTCGGCAACTTGCTCGGACAGCGGTGCCAGCAGTTTCCGCCACGCGGCACCGTGAATCACCGCACTGTTTAAACCTCCGCTGCCCCAACAGTGCAGTGCAGTGACCCTTACATTGTTAAGAACGGTTTCTTTGCATTGTAGCTAGTTTGTGACTTCAGTCTCTTATTAATCAGTGTTGTGAATAAACGTTTCTTTGCGGTTTGGCTGGTTTGGGGCTTCATACTCTTACTAATCTGTACCGTGTT
This sequence comes from Vandiemenella viatica, assembly GCA_031002005.1. NCBI lineage: Eukaryota > Metazoa > Arthropoda > Insecta > Orthoptera > Morabidae > Vandiemenella > Vandiemenella viatica. The sequence continues at coordinate 186,236,051 of JARYHS010011408.1, forward strand.
TGAGTGTGAGTAAAATTATGGTACGTTACAGTTTGCAACAAAGAATATTTCTCTACGATACATATGTGAAGAAGAAGTCGTTTAAAAAGTGTCGCAGTAAATTTCGTCGCGAATTTCCTGGCGCTTTACTGCCAGCTAAATCAACAATTCTGCGTCTGGTTAAAAAAGTAAGAGAAACGGGTTCATTTTTTAACAAAAGAGACTGTCGGTCAACCGTATTCTCACAGAGGAGAAAATTGACGATATCGCATTTTCGACTAGAACAGTCACCCAAAAAATCATTAAGTCAGTTAGGGCAGCGTGTGTCTCGAAATATGTTCAGAAGATGTGAAATGTGCATTACACAAGAGTGTCAACACTTCCAGCATCTTTTATAAGGTAAGCTAATGAATTACGTCACATTTAAATGCTTAGCACATACAAGTTTATGAAATAGTCCGCGGCCGACGGTCGAACAATGCCGGGAGCTGAACGCTCGCTTGCCGCGAGCAGTTTCTTCCTTGTAGCGCTAACAGTGGGTTGCGTTTCCCGGCGAACGCCCTGTATATTCTCAAAAGCACCTTACTAACTGATTGCAACCTTTTAACAAAAGTAACTTTGTGGGACAGACTGCCAACTTCAAAAATTGTCTTTCAGTATAAAATTCAGCCACTAAAATACTATACGTTGTTCACTCGCAACTGGTGTGTCAAGGTCATGTTCCCGCCCTGCACCACACACCACCTCCCCCCACCCGATGCCTTCCCCTCCAGCAGACCATTGCATTCAGGCAGGCAAGATGCATTTTGTCACAGTATTGTCGTGTTTATAACAATTCATCATTATAAAACGCTGTAAGTGAAATGGCATCAGATAGTTGTTATATTAGGAGAAAGTAAACATTATTTTTGATGTGTGCAATTTTTTTTTACAACACTAGTAAACACTGAAGAGAAAGTTAATACAGTTATTAGGGAGCTGCAAAAAATGTACAGCAGAGGCATGTGGCATATCATTACGAACAGTGCAGTGTATATGTAGCGAAGCCAAACCGAGTCTTCCTCTTCTCCAAGGAAAAACATTCACCGAGAAAAACCGGCTACAGAGACGGATGACCCCAAGAAAGATGTCATTCGATGCTCCATACTAGAATTTTAAGATCGAGGTGAATATCCCACCGTAAGGAAATTCTCTTTCAGCATCTCCCTCAATTAACTACACTGGAGGAGTCACTTCTCTGCGTGAATTACTAAATACACTTGACTTCGGATACGAAAAATGTAATGACAGTAGAAGTTTTCTGATCGAAACGAAAGACACTGAGCAACATGGGCCTCATTTTTAAGAAAAATGTGAGATTTAAGGAAAGAATCTTATGCGACTTATCGATCTTGCAAGAAAGCTTATTGGCAACACTCTAAATCAAATGGTGGCCTTGGGTTTCCAGTAGGTAAAGGCTCTCAATTAATCGTTTGTCATCCTAGGTCAGCAACTCAGATTCGTTGAAGGGACTGGTTTAGCATATCAGTCAATATTCTGGTGACTAACACCAAGAAACGAATATGTGAAGTATTCAGAGAATGGTTTTACAACTTGCTTAAGTGTTAGGAAAAAGGGTGTGTCCTCATAATAGATAATGCAAATTATCACTAAAAACTCAAAGAAAAAACCTCCACCACTAACTGGAGAAAAACTGAAATTGTGACATGGCCTCAAGAAAAGGACATGCCACATTATCCATCACACACTGTAGCCAAATTGCTTGCTTTGGTTAAGCAGCACAACAGTTTTTATAGGCAATATGAGCGTGATGTGGCATTAGAAACGAGTCACGAATCCTACTGATCTCATATGGGCACAAACAAAAGGAGAATTGGCCAATAAAAATTCTACTTTTAAAATTATTGATGCCAGAAAATTACTGGAGGATGCCATAACTCGCGTGGCAATAGAAGACTGGAAGAAATGTGTTCATCATAAAAGTCTGAAAGAAGAAGACATTGTGAAAGATGGACAACGAGATGAACATACTGAAAAATTATAGTAAATTTGTATTTGCATAAGGAAACCGATGATAGTTCTAATGAAGACTGCGTGCTATGAAGCGTCTGCTTAGTAAGTGACTTCTTACACTTTTTCGACTATAATTCATACACTGTGAAATAATTGTGCGAACTTTGGCCATTGTTTTTATCAACAATTTCTGTAAACCAAAACTACCACTTCCAGTCACTATCACTTTCAGAAAACACGTTGAAAACTTGGATTTAATTCTCGAATTGTCTTTTGCAACTTTTAAAACTAAAAACATTGAGTGGAAGAACTTTATTCATTGATATCATGTAAATTATTTTTATCTTTAATAACGTATGACTTAGTTGGTAAACACACAATTTCTATGACACATGATTCACTAACTTCGCTCATTACAAGTAATTAAAAGGCTCAATTTTACGAAAAAAAAATCCCAATTTATGCAAAATATTGTACTACATACATTGTGAGGACATTTGCAGCAGCTGTTTCCCCTTCGCCTTTAGGGGTTGGGGCAGCAGAGTGGGGATACAGCAGAGGAACCTTGACATACCTCTTTAAGTGAACACAGTATAACATCTACATTTAATTGACTACTGACCAAGAACATCAAGAATCTTTTACACCAAAGAGGAAATTTAAATGAAATCTCATCCACTTACTTCATATTATTTTTTTGACAAGTCCAAATATTAAGACAAACTTTACAGTCACTATCTTAACTTTAACATACATAAAAATTAAAACTTTGCAGTTACAGAGTATTTTTTTCACTTACCATGGAAAAATCGTATAACAATACATAAACCTATTTTAACTTTTTTTTTTTTACACATCTACTTTCAGTAAGGCCCCATAGATATGGTTTGGATTTCTTAAACAAGTCTGGTGAAAAACGGTTTGCATAAAAATGACAAAAACTAATGGTCTTCAAAATGGAAACAAAAATCTAGGGTTTCATTTGAAGGGGTGATCTGAATTGTATTCTATTCTATTCTTAACCTGACTAGGATTCAGACGCTGAAAATCCTATAACATTTTAATACATTCATCAGCACCACAAATGTTTGATAACTGTGACCAGTCATTTATTTATTTATTTCGTATGGCACAAGGTTGCAGATAGTAATTATATTGAATTAAAATCTGAAATCAGAGAGATGTATGTACAGACTGATGTCAAGAGACTGCAGCCATTTAATTGCCTGTGGTTGCTTCATAAATCTTCTGAATCACCAAAGAGGGCATTCCATGGATAGTTTGCTGGTCAGTACCATTTGCAAGGATTCTCTATTATTTCCCATTTGTGCATCCAGTAGTTGTATCTATCGTGTCCTGTTCTCACACAATTCGTTATTGTCCATTTTTTCCTAGATAGATTGTATCTAGGAGGCCATTTTGTAGGGTTTTGGAATAGTCTGGATTGGAATATGTCCACTCAATTAGGCATGCCTTGTTTACAGTCAAGTCATTTTGGACAGCATCTCAACAAATTTCCATGTAGAACACCTTGATTTTTATCTATTTCAATCCGCTTGTCTTCAGACTTGTTTGGGTGGGGGGTGGGATATTAGAAAATGCAGGTAGCCATTCTGTAGGTGTAGATTTTACAGTCCCAGATATTTTCATTGTGCCACTGCTATTTATCCATACTCTGCTGTAGTATTCAGCAGTTGAGTATACTAGTACAGGAGTTGACTTTCTGAGAGCTGTTTTATGTGCTTCCATACAAATTCCTGAAACATTTTTAGTATCTACAACAGCAGAAATTTCATCAATGTTAAGAGCTATGAACTATGTGTAAATTGAATTTACTGAATCATCCCTTCTTTCATTTCCTCCTTACTCAAGATAGGAAACTTTTTCTAGAAGAAACTGACATCAGAAAATTGTCCATCCTCAATTCTATGAAGCGTGGCAACATGCATGGTTTGGCATGTATGGATGTTTAGGATAACACAGAACTTAATTGTTTCTTGTATATTTCATCAAATATATGGTGTCACTGTTCCACTCTGCTGTCATCGCAAATGGTTTACTCCGAAGACACTTATCAAATTTAGATTATGAATTTTCAGCCGTTTCTTTTAAACTGTAATTTATTTTAATGCAATCACAGGTACATTCCATTGCAACTTTTGATGAAGGGATTTCCTTGAATAAGGCACCTATATGATTAGCTGCACTTACTGAAAAAACGCTGTATTTTCTGCTCTTCATATTATTTCAAATTTGTAATGTTTTACTGTGCCTCACACAATTTTCAATAGCATTTCTTCCACCATATGCTATTTTAATATCACACATACATACAGTACAAAATGAAAATTTTCCTACTTTCCTTGATTTTAACAGGCACAGAAATTCTATGTAATATACTCCCCCCGCCCACCCACAAGTCCAGTAACACGTTTCTTAGTGTTATTCATGGTTATTTCAGTGTTATACAATATAGGAGATCCAAAAATCAAGACACTCAACATGAAAGACCAATAGGCTATTAAATTCATGTGGAATGACGTGAAAATGGAAGAAAATGAATTATAAACAATTCCAGATTTGACTTTCAGAAATAGTGGCGATGTAAAATTGGAAAGAATGATCAATTAATGAATGAATACAGTAAAATATGGTTTTACCTTGTCATAATTCTACAATCAAATGGAAGAAGAAACATAAAAGAGCAACAGCAGCACGTAAGTGTGAACAAAATCAAAACTACGAGAACCCTCCATAAACCACAATAACTCAGTTCTATATAAAGAGCTCACCTATAAGCATTTATGTAATCAAATTTTCACCAATACAGCTGTAAAAATACAGCACTTTGCATAAATTTTACAGGAAACCTGGAAACGCTGGTAGGTAAAGAACAGTGTCCTCCTTAGCACTGCAAATAAATGGGTCAAAAAAACCTATTCAGACCAATTCACTCAATTCTAGTGGGTTACATATTTTAACATACAGAAAAAAGTAAACAAGATCTGGATTCTTGAAATGAAGTAAGGAATAAGATGGCATGGATGCCATAAAATGACTGTAAATATGTAAACTTACTGAAAATGTTATATTTAAACCAGAATTGATTCCAATTTATTACTACTGTGACATGCAACTCTAAAAAAGTTATACAAGTAAAGAAATCTTGCGAGCAGTGGAAGATAGGTTTACACAGTTACATCGTAACAAGTTGGTGTGTAAAATGTAATAAAAGAACAAACTTAATTGAGTACTGATTTGAATGTGAAGTACCAAAACTAAAGAGAATAGATTAATCAAAAAATTCTAGAATTTAATTGAAATTTTCAGACTGTGTAAAATTTCATTCATTTGGCTCAACAATCTCTCGGCACAAAACTATAGTGATACCCTGCAAACAGTTTCATATTATTTTGCTGGTAATTGAATAATATTTTCCTTCTAAAATTTAGAATTAGCAGTGAAATGTTTTTATTTGCTTCGAATTATTTCACTGTTTAAAGCTACACGCTACAAATTATGTGTAACAAACCATGAATTGCAGTAACTGTATAACCACGAACATTACATAGGAAACAACAGGTTAAAATGCATGTAATTTTCCGCATACAATGATGCTTTATTTAAAGATGAATTCAACCGATATCTATACAAAGAATGTTAAACTATACTTACCTCTCCATATGACATTCTTGAGTTGTTTCCTTCTTTTCAGTATCATAAATGCAGATGACAAAAAAGCTCAAGATATTATATATATATATATATATATATATATATATATATATATATATATACAGGGCGTTCGCCGGGAAACGCTACCCTCCCAGTCTGTTGCCGTCGGCAACTTGCTGGGACAGTGCAGCCAGCAACTCCCACCACACGGCGCCGTGAATCACCGCACTGTTTAACACCTCCGCTGCCCCAACAGTGTTGTGAACAAACGTTTCTTTGCGGTTTGGCTGGTTTGGGGCTTCATACTCTTACTAATCTGTACCGTGTTTGAGTGTGAGTAAAATTATGGTACGTTACAGTTTGCAACAAAGAATATTTCTCTACGATACATATGTGAAGAAGAAGTCGTTTAAAAAGTGTCGCAGTAAATTTCGTCGCGAATATCCTGGCGCTTTACTGCCAGCTAAATCAACAATTCTGCGTCTGGTTAAAAAAGTAAGAGAAACGGGTTCATTTTTTAACAAAAAGAGACTGTCGGTCAACCGTATTCTCACAGAGGAGAAAATTGACGATATCGCATTTCGACTAGAACAGTCACCCAAAAAATCATTAAGTCAGTTAGGGCAGCGTGTGTCTCGAAATATGTTCAGAAGATGTGAAATGTGCATTACACAAGAGTGTCAACACTTCCAGCATCTTTTATAAGGTAAGCTAATGAATTACGTCACATTTAAATGCTTAGCACATACAAGTTTATGAAATAGTCCGCGGCCGACGGTCGAACAATGCCGGGAGCTGAACGCTCGCTTGCCGCGAGCAGTTTCTTCCTTGTAGCGCTAACAGTGGGTTGCGTTTCCCGGCGAACGCCCTGTATATTCTCAAAAGCACCTTACTAACTGATTGCAACCTTTTAACAAAAGTAACTTTGTGGGACAGACTGCCAACTTCAAAAATTGTCTTTCAGTATAAAATTCAGCCACTAAAATACTATACGTTGTTCACTCGCAACTGGTGTGTCAAGGTCATGTTCCCGCCCTGCACCACACACCACCTCCCCCCACCCGATGCCTTCCCCTCCAGCAGACCATTGCATTCAGGCAGGCAAGATGCATTTTGTCACAGTATTGTCGTGTTTATAACAATTCATCATTATAAAACGCTGTAAGTGAAATGGCATCAGATAGTTGTTATATTAGGAGAAAGTAAACATTATTTTTGATGTGTGCAATTTTTTTTACAACACTAGTAAACACTGAAGAGAAAGTTAATACAGTTATTAGGGAGCTGCAAAAAATGACAGCAGAGGCATGTGGCATATCATTACGAACAGTGCAGTGTATATGTAGCGAAGCCAAACCGAGTCTTCCTCTTCTCCAAGGAAAAACATTCACCGAGAAAAACCGGCTACAGAGACGGATGACCCCAAGAAAGATGTCATTCGATGCTCCATACTAGAATTTTAAGATCGAGGTGAATATCCCACCGTAAGGAAATTCTCTTTCAGCATCTCCCTCAATTAACTACACTGGAGGAGTCACTTCTCTGCGTGAATTACTAAATACACTTGACTTCGGATACGAAAAATGTAATGACAGTAGAAGTTTTCTGATCGAAACGAAAGACACTGAGCAACATGGGCCTCATTTTTAAGAAAAATGTGAGATTTAAGGAAGAATCTTATGCGACTTATCGATCTTGCAAGAAAGCTTATTGGCAACACTCTAAATCAAATGGTGGCCTTGGGTTTCCAGTAGGTAAAGGCTCTCAATTAATCGTTTGTCATCCTAGGTCAGCAACTCAGATTCGTTGAAGGGACTGGTTTAGCATATCAGTCAATATTCTGGTGACTAACACCAAGAAACGAATATGTGAAGTATTCAGAGAATGGTTTTACAACTTGCTTAAGTGTTAGGAAAAAGGGTGTGTCCTCATAATAGATAATGCAAATTATCACTAAAAACTCAAGAAAAAACCTCCACCACTAACTGGAGAAAACTGAAATTGTGACATGGCCTCAAGAAAAGGACATGCCACATTATCCATCACACACTGTAGCCAAATTGCTTGCTTTGGTTAAGCAGCACAACAGTTTTTATAGGCAATATGAGCGTGATGTGGCATTAGAAACGAGTCACGAATCCTACTGATCTCATATGGGCACAAACAAAAGGAGAATTGGCCAATAAAAATTCTACTTTTAAAATTATTGATGCCAGAAAATTACTGGAGGATGCCATAAACTCGCGTGGCAATAGAAGACTGGAAGAAATGTGTTCATCATAAAAGTCTGAAAGAAGAAGACATTGTGAAAGATGGACAACGAGATGAACATACTGAAAAATTATAGTAAATTTGTATTTGCATAAGGAAACCGATGATAGTTCTAATGAAGACTGCGTGCTATGAAGCGTCTGCTTAGTAAGTGACTTCTTACACTTTTTCGACTATAATTCATACACTGTGAAATAATTGTGCGAACTTTGGCCATTGTTTTTATCAACAATTTCTGTAAACCAAAAACTACCACTTCCAGTCACTATCACTTTCAGAAAACACGTTGAAAACTTGGATTTAATTCTCGAATTGTCTTTTGCAACTTTTAAAACTAAAAACATTGAGTGGAAGAACTTTATTCATTGATATCATGTAAATTATTTTTATCTTTAATAACGTATGACTTAGTTGGTAAACACACAATTTCTATGACACATGATTCACTAACTTCGCTCATTACAAGTAATTAAAAGGCTAAATTTTACGAAAAAAAAATCCCAATTTATGCAAAATATTGTACTACATACATTGTGAGGACATTTTGCAGCAGCTGTTTCCCCTTCGCCTTTAGGGGTTGGGGCAGCAGAGTGGGGATACAGCAGAGGAACCTTGACATACCTCTTTAAGTGAACACAGTATAACATCTACATTTAATTGACTACTGACCAAGAACATCAAGAATCTTTTACACCAAAGAGGAAATTTAAATGAAATCTCATCCACTTACTTCATATTATTTTTTTGACAAGTCCAAATATTAAGACAAACTTTACAGTCACTATCTTAACTTTAACATACATAAAAATTAAAACTTTGCAGTTACAGAGTATTTTTTTTTCAACTTACCATGGAAAAAATCGTATAACAATACATAAACCTATTTTAACTTTTTTTTTTTACACATCTACTTTCAGTAAGGCCCCATAGATATGGTTTGGATTTCTTAAACAAGTCTGGTGAAAAACGGTTTGCATAAAAATGACAAAAACTAATGGTCTTCAAAATGGAAACAAAAATCTAGGGTTTCATTTGAAGGGGTGATCTGAATTGTATTCTATTCTATTCTTAACCTGACTAGGATTCAGACGCTGAAAATCCTATAACATTTTAATACATTCCATCAGCACCACAAATGTTTGATAACTGTGACCAGTCATTTATTTATTTATTTCGTATGGCACAAGGTGCAGATAGTAATTATATTGAATTAAAATCTGAAATCAGAGAGATGTATGTACAGACTGATGTCAAGAGACTGCAGCCATTTAATTGCCTGTGGTTGCTTCATAAATCTTCTGAATCACCAAAGAGGGCATTCCATGGATAGTTTGCTGGTCAGTACCATTTGCAAGGATTCTCTATTATTTCCCATTTGTGCATCCAGTAGTTGTATCTATCGTGTCCTGTTCTCACACAATTCGTTATTGTCCATTTTTTCCTAGATAGATTGTATCTAGGAGGCCATTTTGTAGGGTTTTGGAATAGTCTGGATTGGAATATGTCCACTCAATTAGGCATGCCTTGTTTACAGTCAAGTCATTTTGGACCAGCATCTCAACAAATTTCCATGTAGAACACCTTGATTTTTATCTATTTCAATCCGCTTGTCTTCAGACTTGTTTGGGTGGGGGGTGGGATATTAGAAAATGCAGGTAGCCATTCTGTAGGTGTAGATTTACAGTCCCAGATATTTTCATTGTGCCACTGCTATTTATCCATACTCTGCTGTAGTATTCAGCAGTTGAGTATACTAGTACAGGAGTTGACTTTCTGAGAGCTGTTTTATGTGCTTCCATACAAATTCCTGAAACATTTTTAGTATCTACAACAGCAGAAATTTCATCAATGTTAAGAGCTATGAACTATGTGTAAATTGAATTTACTGAATCATCCCTTCTTTCATTTCCTCCTTACTCAAGATAGGAAACTTTTTCTAGAAGAAACTGACATCAGAAAATTGTCCATCCTCAATTCTATGAAGCGTGGCAACATGCATGGTTTGGCATGTATGGATGTTTAGGATAACACAGAACTTAATTGTTTCTTGTATATTTCATCAAATATATGGTGTCACTGTTCCACTCTGCTGTCATCGCAAATGGTTTACTCCGAAGACACTTATCAAATTTAGATTATGAATTTTCAGCCGTTTCTTTTAAACTGTAATTTATTTTAATGCAATCACAGGTACATTCCATTGCAACTTTTGATGAAGGGATTTCCTTGAATAAGGCACCTATATGATTAGCTGCACTTACTGAAAAAACGCTGTATTTTCTGCTCTTCATATTATTTCAAATTGTAATGTTTTACTGTGCCTCACACAATTTTCAATAGCATTTCTTCCACCATATGCTATTTTAATATCACACATACATACAGTACAAAATGAAAATTTTCCTACTTTCCTTGATTTTAACAGGCACAGAAATTCTATGTAATATACTCCCCCCGCCCACCCACAAGTCCAGTAACACGTTTCTTAGTGTTATTCATGGTTATTTCAGTGTTATACAATATAGGAGATCCAAAAATCAAGACACTCAACATGAAAAGACCAATAGGCTATTAAATTCATGTGGAATGACGTGAAAATGGAAGAAAATGAATTATAAACAATTCCAGATTTGACTTTCAGAAATAGTGGCGATGTAAAATTGGAAAGAATGATCAATTAATGAATGAATACAGTAAAATATGGTTTTACCTTGTCATAATTCTACAATCAAATGGAAGAAGAAACATAAAAGAGCAACAGCAGCACGTAAGTGTGAACAAAATCAAAACTACGAGAACCCTCCATAAACCACAATAACTCAGTTCTATATAAAGAGCTCACCTATAAGCATTTATGTAATCAAATTTTCACCAATACAGCTGTAAAAATACAGCACTTTGCATAAATTTTACAGGAAACCTGGAAACGCTGGTAGGTAAAGAACAGTGTCCTCCTTAGCACTGCAAATAAATGGGTCAAAAAAACCTATTCAGACCAATTCACTCAATTCTAGTGGGTTACATATTTAACATACAGAAAAAAGTAAACAAGATCTGGATTCTTGAAATGAAGTAAGGAATAAGATGGCATGGATGCCATAAAATGACTGTAAATATGTAAACTTACTGAAAATGTTATATTTAAACCAGAATTGATTCCAATTTATTACTACTGTGACATGCAACTCTAAAAAAGTTATACAAGTAAAGAAATCTTGCGAGCAGTGGAAGATAGGTTTACACAGTTACATCGTAACAAGTTGTGTGTAAAATGTAATAAAAGAACAAACTTAATTGAGTACTGATTTGAATGTGAAGTACCAAAACTAAAGAGAATAGATTAATCAAAAAATTCTAGAATTTAATTGAAATTTTCAGACTGTGTAAAATTTCATTCATTTGGCTCAACAATCTCTCGGCACAAAACTATAGTGATACCCTGCAAACAGTTTCATATTATTTTGCTGGTAATTGAATAATATTTTCCTTCTAAAATTTAGAATTAGCAGTGAAATGTTTTTATTTGCTTCGAATTATTTCACTGTTTAAAGCTACACGCTACAAATTATGTGTAACAAACCATGAATTGCAGTAACTGTATAACCACGAACATTACATAGGAAACAACAGGTTAAAATGCATGTAATTTTCCGCATACAATGATGCTTTATTTAAAGATGAATTCAACCGATATCTATACAAAGAATGTTAAACTATACTTACCTCTCCATATGACATTCTTGAGTTGTTTCCTTCTTTTCAGTATCATAAATGCAGATGACAAAAAAGCTCAAGATATTATATATATATATATATATATATATATATATATATATATATATATACAGGGCGTTCGCCGGGAAACGCTACCCTCCCAGTCTGTTGCCGTCGGCAACTTGCTGGGACAGTGCAGCCAGCAACTCCCACCACACGGCGCCGTGAATCACCGCACTGTTTAACACCTCCGCTGCCCCAACAGTGTTGTGAACAAACGTTTCTTTGCGGTTTGGCTGGTTTGGGGCTTCATACTCTTACTAATCTGTACCGTGTTTGAGTGTGAGTAAAATTATGGTACGTTACAGTTTGCAACAAAGAATATTTCTCTACGATACATATGTGAAGAAGAAGTCGTTTAAAAAGTGTCGCAGTAAATTTCGTCGCGAATATCCTGGCGCTTTACTGCCAGCTAAATCAACAATTCTGCGTCTGGTTAAAAAAGTAAGAGAAACGGGTTCATTTTTTAACAAAAAGAGACTGTCGGTCAACCGTATTCTCACAGAGGAGAAAATTGACGATATCGCATTTCGACTAGAACAGTCACCCAAAAAATCATTAAGTCAGTTAGGGCAGCGTGTGTCTCGAAATATGTTCAGAAGATGTGAAATGTGCATTACACAAGAGTGTCAACACTTCCAGCATCTTTTATAAGGTAAGCTAATGAATTACGTCACATTTAAATGCTTAGCACATACAAGTTTATGAAATAGTCCGCGGCCGACGGTCGAACAATGCCGGGAGCTGAACGCTCGCTTGCCGCGAGCAGTTTCTTCCTTGTAGCGCTAACAGTGGGTTGCGTTTCCCGGCGAACGCCCTGTATATTCTCAAAAGCACCTTACTAACTGATTGCAACCTTTTAACAAAAGTAACTTTGTGGGACAGACTGCCAACTTCAAAAATTGTCTTTCAGTATAAAATTCAGCCACTAAAATACTATACGTTGTTCACTCGCAACTGGTGTGTCAAGGTCATGTTCCCGCCCTGCACCACACACCACCTCCCCCCACCCGATGCCTTCCCCTCCAGCAGACCATTGCATTCAGGCAGGCAAGATGCATTTTGTCACAGTATTGTCGTGTTTATAACAATTCATCATTATAAAACGCTGTAAGTGAAATGGCATCAGATAGTTGTTATATTAGGAGAAAGTAAACATTATTTTTGATGTGTGCAATTTTTTTTACAACACTAGTAAACACTGAAGAGAAAGTTAATACAGTTATTAGGGAGCTGCAAAAAATGACAGCAGAGGCATGTGGCATATCATTACGAACAGTGCAGTGTATATGTAGCGAAGCCAAACCGAGTCTTCCTCTTCTCCAAGGAAAAACATTCACCGAGAAAAACCGGCTACAGAGACGGATGACCCCAAGAAAGATGTCATTCGATGCTCCATACTAGAATTTTAAGATCGAGGTGAATATCCCACCGTAAGGAAATTCTCTTTCAGCATCTCCCTCAATTAACTACACTGGAGGAGTCACTTCTCTGCGTGAATTACTAAATACACTTGACTTCGGATACGAAAAATGTAATGACAGTAGAAGTTTTCTGATCGAAACGAAAGACACTGAGCAACATGGGCCTCATTTTTAAGAAAAATGTGAGATTTAAGGAAAGAATCTTATGCGACTTATCGATCTTGCAAGAAAGCTTATTGGCAACACTCTAAATCAAATGGTGGCCTTGGGTTTCCAGTAGGTAAAGGCTCTCAATTAATCGTTTGTCATCCTAGGTCAGCAACTCAGATTCGTTGAAGGGACTGGTTTAGCATATCAGTCAATATTCTGGTGACTAACACCAAGAAACGAATATGTGAAGTATTCAGAGAATGGTTTTACAACTTGCTTAAGTGTTAGGAAAAAGGGTGTGTCCTCATAATAGATAATGCAAATTATCACTAAAAACTCAAAGAAAAAACCTCCACCACTAACTGGAGAAAAACTGAAATTGTGACATGGCCTCAAGAAAAGGACATGCCACATTATCCATCACACACTGTAGCCAAATTGCTTGCTTTGGTTAAGCAGCACAACAGTTTTTATAGGCAATATGAGCGTGATGTGGCATTAGAAACGAGTCACGAATCCTACTGATCTCATATGGGCACAAACAAAAGGAGAATTGGCCAATAAAAATTCTACTTTTAAAATTATTGATGCCAGAAAATTACTGGAGGATGCCATAACTCGCGTGGCAATAGAAGACTGGAAGAAATGTGTTCATCATAAAAGTCTGAAAGAAGAAGACATTGTGAAAGATGGACAACGAGATGAACATACTGAAAAATTATAGTAAATTTGTATTTGCATAAGGAAACCGATGATAGTTCTAATGAAGACTGCGTGCTATGAAGCGTCTGCTTAGTAAGTGACTTCTTACACTTTTTCGACTATAATTCATACACTGTGAAATAATTGTGCGAACTTTGGCCATTGTTTTTATCAACAATTTCTGTAAACCAAAACTACCACTTCCAGTCACTATCACTTTCAGAAAACACGTTGAAAACTTGGATTTAATTCTCGAATTGTCTTTTGCAACTTTTAAAACTAAAAACATTGAGTGGAAGAACTTTATTCATTGATATCATGTAAATTATTTTTATCTTTAATAACGTATGACTTAGTTGGTAAACACACAATTTCTATGACACATGATTCACTAACTTCGCTCATTACAAGTAATTAAAAGGCTAAATTTTACGAAAAAAAAAATCCCAATTTATGCAAAATATTGTACTACATACATTGTGAGGACATTTGCAGCAGCTGTTTCCCCTTCGCCTTTAGGGGTTGGGGCAGCAGAGTGGGGATACAGCAGAGGAACCTTGACATACCTCTTTAAGTGAACACAGTATAACATCTACATTTAATTGACTACTGACCAAGAACATCAAGAATCTTTTACACCAAAGAGGAAATTTAAATGAAATCTCATCCACTTACTTCATATTATTTTTTTGACAAGTCCAAATATTAAGACAAACTTTACAGTCACTATCTTAACTTTAACATACATAAAAATTAAAACTTTGCAGTTACAGAGTATTTTTTTTCACTTACCATGGAAAAATCGTATAACAATACATAAACCTATTTTAACTTTTTTTTTTACACATCTACTTTCAGTAAGGCCCCATAGATATGGTTTGGATTTCTTAAACAAGTCTGGTGAAAAACGGTTTGCATAAAAATGACAAAAACTAATGGTCTTCAAAATGGAAACAAAAATCTAGGGTTTCATTTGAAGGGGTGATCTGAATTGTATTCTATTCTATTCTTAACCTGACTAGGATTCAGACGCTGAAAATCCTATAACATTTTAATACATTCATCAGCACCACAAATGTTTGATAACTGTGACCAGTCATTTATTTATTTATTTCGTATGGCACAAGGTTGCAGATAGTAATTATATTGAATTAAAATCTGAAATCAGAGAGATGTATGTACAGACTGATGTCAAGAGACTGCAGCCATTTAATTGCCTGTGGTTGCTTCATAAATCTTCTGAATCACCAAAGAGGGCATTCCATGGATAGTTTGCTGGTCAGTACCATTTGCAAGGATTCTCTATTATTTCCCATTTGTGCATCCAGTAGTTGTATCTATCGTGTCCTGTTCTCACACAATTCGTTATTGTCCATTTTTTCCTAGATAGATTGTATCTAGGAGGCCATTTTGTAGGGTTTTGGAATAGTCTGGATTGGAATATGTCCACTCAATTAGGCATGCCTTGTTTACAGTCAAGTCATTTTGGACCAGCATCTCAACAAATTTCCATGTAGAACACCTTGATTTTTATCTATTTCAATCCGCTTGTCTTCAGACTTGTTTGGGTGGGGGGTGGGATATTAGAAAATGCAGGTAGCCATTCTGTAGGTGTAGATTTTACAGTCCCAGATATTTTCATTGTGCCACTGCTATTTATCCATACTCTGCTGTAGTATTCAGCAGTTGAGTATACTAGTACAGGAGTTGACTTTCTGAGAGCTGTTTTATGTGCTTCCATACAAATTCCTGAAACATTTTTAGTATCTACAACAGCAGAAATTTCATCAATGTTAAGAGCTATGAACTATGTGTAAATTGAATTTACTGAATCATCCCTTCTTTCATTTCCTCCTTACTCAAGATAGGAAACTTTTTCTAGAAGAAACTGACATCAGAAAATTGTCCATCCTCAATTCTATGAAGCGTGGCAACATGCATGGTTTGGCATGTATGGATGTTTAGGATAACACAGAACTTAATTGTTTCTTGTATATTTCATCAAATATATGGTGTCACTGTTCCACTCTGCTGTCATCGCAAATGGTTTACTCCGAAGACACTTATCAAATTTAGATTATGAATTTTCAGCCGTTTCTTTTAAACTGTAATTTATTTTAATGCAATCACAGGTACATTCCATTGCAACTTTTGATGAAGGGATTTCCTTGAATAAGGCACCTATATGATTAGCTGCACTTACTGAAAAAACGCTGTATTTTCTGCTCTTCATATTATTTCAAATTTGTAATGTTTTACTGTGCCTCACACAATTTTCAATAGCATTTCTTCCACCATATGCTATTTTAATATCACACATACATACAGTACAAAATGAAAATTTTCCTACTTTCCTTGATTTTAACAGGCACAGAAATTCTATGTAATATACTCCCCCCCGCCCACCCACAAGTCCAGTAACACGTTTCTTAGTGTTATTCATGGTTATTTCAGTGTTATACAATATAGGAGATCCAAAAATCAAGACACTCAACATGAAAGACCAATAGGCTATTAAATTCATGTGGAATGACGTGAAAATGGAAGAAAATGAATTATAAACAATTCCAGATTTGACTTTCAGAAATAGTGGCGATGTAAAATTGGAAAGAATGATCAATTAATGAATGAATACAGTAAAATATGGTTTTACCTTGTCATAATTCTACAATCAAATGGAAGAAGAAACATAAAAGAGCAACAGCAGCACGTAAGTGTGAACAAAATCAAAACTACGAGAACCCTCCATAAACCACAATAACTCAGTTCTATATAAAGAGCTCACCTATAAGCATTTATGTAATCAAATTTTCACCAATACAGCTGTAAAAATACAGCACTTTGCATAAATTTTACAGGAAACCTGGAAACGCTGGTAGGTAAAGAACAGTGTCCTCCTTAGCACTGCAAATAAATGGGTCAAAAAAACCTATTCAGACCAATTCACTCAATTCTAGTGGGTTACATATTTTAACATACAGAAAAAAGTAAACAAGATCTGGATTCTTGAAATGAAGTAAGGAATAAGATGGCATGGATGCCATAAAATGACTGTAAATATGTAAACTTACTGAAAATGTTATATTTAAACCAGAATTGATTCCAATTTATTACTACTGTGACATGCAACTCTAAAAAAGTTATACAAGTAAAGAAATCTTGCGAGCAGTGGAAGATAGGTTTACACAGTTACATCGTAACAAGTTGGTGTGTAAAATGTAATAAAAGAACAAACTTAATTGAGTACTGATTTGAATGTGAAGTACCAAAACTAAAGAGAATAGATTAATCAAAAAATTCTAGAATTTAATTGAAATTTTCAGACTGTGTAAAATTTCATTCATTTGGCTCAACAATCTCTCGGCACAAAACTATAGTGATACCCTGCAAACAGTTTCATATTATTTTGCTGGTAATTGAATAATATTTTCCTTCTAAAATTTAGAATTAGCAGTGAAATGTTTTTATTTGCTTCGAATTATTTCACTGTTTAAAGCTACACGCTACAAATTATGTGTAACAAACCATGAATTGCAGTAACTGTATAACCACGAACATTACATAGGAAACAACAGGTTAAAATGCATGTAATTTTCCGCATACAATGATGCTTTATTTAAAGATGAATTCAACCGATATCTATACAAAGAATGTTAAACTATACTTACCTCTCCATATGACATTCTTGAGTTGTTTCCTTCTTTTCAGTATCATAAATGCAGATGACAAAAAAGCTCAAGATATTATATATATATATATATATATATATATATATATATATATATACAGGGCGTTCGCCGGGAAACGCTACCCTCCCAGTCTGTTGCCGTCGGCAACTTGCTGGGACAGTGCAGCCAGCAACTCCCACCACACGGCGCCGTGAATCACCGCACTGTTTAACACCTCCGCTGCCCCAACAGTGTTGTGAACAAACGTTTCTTTGCGGTTTGGCTGGTTTGGGGCTTCATACTCTTACTAATCTGTACTGTGTTTGAGTGTGAGTAAAATTATGGTACGTTACAGTTTGCAACAAAGAATATTTCTCTACGATACATATGTGAAGAAGAAGTCGTTTAAAAAATGTCGCAGTAAATTTCGTCGCGAATATCCTGGCGCTTTACTGCCAGCTAAATCAACAATTCTGCATCTGGTTAAAAAAGTAAGAGAAATTTTTTAACAAAAAGAGACTGTCGGTGAACCGTATTCTCACAGAGGAGAAAATTGATGATATTGCTTTTCGACTAGAACAGTCGCCCAAAAAATCATTAAGTCAGTTAGGGCAGCAGGCAGGCGTATCTAAGACGTCAGCTTGGAAAATAACAAAGCTAGTTCACTTTAAGCCGTACAAAACAATTGTGGTGCATAAAATTACAGAAATAGACCAGGGGCCTAGGATTAGATTTTGCAACTGTTACCTGCAGGGTGTCCACGATGGCACTGTTGATCCGCAACTGACGTCACATTTAAATGCTTAGCACATACAAGTTTATGAAGCGTAATTATTATGAAATAGTCCGCGGCCGACGGTCGAACAATGCCGGAAGCTGACCGCTCGCTCGCCAGGAGCAGTTTCTTCCTTGTAGCGCTAATAGTGGGTAGCGTTTCCCGGCGAACGCCCTGTATGTGTGTGTGTGTGGGTGTATAAGGGAGCTTAATAACTCCAATAATCATTGTAAATGACCAGAAAAGTTTATAGTTATTAAAAATATCATAAAACTGGAAATGCTGATTAATAATCCTTCAATTAAAGTAAACATATGATATCCAAAAACTTGGTAACTGAAATTTATTACATGTGGCATTCAGTCTGTTTTCTCATTAAACATAAAAACACCATCCAGTTTTTTTTAAAGTTTTCCACAGAAGAATGTAACTGATCATTAGTGGGGCCATTGCTATTCATTATTCTAATGAATAATTGTGTTGATTGTTTACTATCTGAAATTAGATTGTTTGCGGATGACATAATGCTGTATAAAAGAATCAAAACGATAGAGGATTGTAAACAGTTGCAGGGTGATCTGGACAGGATATCTAATTGGGTTGGTATACATGGAATGAAGATAAATGCAAAGAAGAGTCAGCTTATTAGATACACAAATAAAATACAAAAGGTTAATTTTGAATATAAGGTGGGGAAAGAGTTGCTTGCTGAAGACTTGAAATGTAAATATCTTGGCATTACTGTTGATAACAAGCTTAACTGGGCAGGACACATAGGACAGGTGGTAGGAAAAGGTTTCAAAGTTCTGCACTTGTTGGAGAGAGTGATGAGGGGATGTACGAGAGAAGTCAAGGAATTGGGTTACAAAACTTTAGTCAGACCATTGCTCGAATATGGTAGTGTAGTATGGGACCCTCATTTTACGTATCAAATCCAGGAGTTGGAGAGGTTGCAAAGAAAGGCTGTTAGATTTGTTTCTGGAAATTATCGCAGAATGCAATCAGTGACGGATATGATAAAGGAGCTGGAATGGGATTCATTGCAAGACAGGAGGAGGATGAGGAGGGTCATGGGAGTGTACAGGGCATATACTGGCGATGAGGCATGGAAAGATATTGCAATAGGTATGAAAAGTAGTGCATGGAAGGGAAAAGATGACCATGACCACAAGCTGGCACTCGATTTCAGGCACAAGGGTGTGGGAAGATTATCTTTTTTAGGTAAGGGTGTCAGGGATTGGAATGAGTTACCAAGAGAAATGATGAATAATTTACCGAAAACTTTTAAAGAATTTAAAGATAAAATTTGTAGAGGGCAAATGTAGGTGAGAGCAGGATAGGGGGAAGATGGGTGTGTAGGGAAATTGCCACCGGAGCCTGTGGCTGTATGAGAATTAGGACCGCCAATTCCTTTCCTTTGGGACCTACAGTTTAATGTGGAACGACCTGGCATATTTTACATGATCAAACAACTCTCCAGCATACCTGTCCTCACTAGGATGTGAACCTGTGACCTGACATCGAACTATCGAAAGCTAGCGCCTTAACCACTGAGCTACAACAGCTACTGTAATTCAATCTAAAAATTAAATTACTGAAAACATTTAGAACATGTTTAAAAAATGATAACTTCAGAATCATGAGAATAACAGCAGATGACATTGGAAGAACAATCCAAAGAAAAAAATTTGAAGATAAAGATGGCATTAGCAACCTGAAACTAAAGTTTTAAAGGTAAGCAGATCAATAATAAGTTAGCTGATGATGTGGAGAAAGTGATTTGTTCCAACATGTTAGTGACAAAAGGTATCAGACATAAAAGTTAGCTTAAAGAGGAATTAAGAAGCAGACAAAGAGAAAATGAGAACTAAGTATGATAAGACAGATTACATATTGGAATTTGTTTCTAGCTTACGACAAATAACAGAACAAAGGATTTCTGTAAGAAAGTAATTTAGAAGGAGAATTCGGAAGATGCTAAAGACAGCATGGAATGTCTGTAGATGCTGGATGTCTGTAGATAAAGTAGGATTATGTTGGAGGAGCCAAGGGATGTAAGGTGAAATCAAAAACCTAGGCAAAATGAGGTTGAGATAGCTTGTGTAAGTAGGCTAACATTAGCATAAGGCATTAATAGCTGCAATTCCATAAATATTAATGACAAGCACAGACACATTGACACCATAAGCATTGAAACATACTGTAACAAATAAGCATTGTATGTAAAGAAAGATTTAAGCAGAACGAAGGAACATCATGAATTGAAGAGACACTTGTAAAAGTTTATTGTGTATTAAGTTGTTTATGATTTAAAGACAATTACTTGAGACACTAAGTTAAATACCAATCATGTGATGTAAAACTGAAGACTATTGGCCATAATTGGAGAAAGTCCCTGAAAGGAGTAGAAACGATGGTTGGCTGTCTCTTTAATAGAGTATGCACACAAGAATTTAAAAAGATTTGATTTAAAAGTTACTTTAATAAAATTCTTTCAAATTAATGCTTAGGAATTCGAAACATGGCACTGAAATGCCAGCATTATATTATAGCAAACAAGAACATTAATACGAGGGTCGCTCAATAAGTAATGCCCCATATTTTCTTTCTCCACAACGAGCGAAAACTGAAAGTTGTACTTCTAGCTACTTCCAAGTTCAGTGTTCCTACTCCAGGTGGACGAAGGTTTAAATCATTCTAACAGATGGCAGAGGTGTAGTGAATTTTCAAAATGGCGTCTGTTAGTGATCCACATTACAAACAGCGAGCAGTGATTGAGTTCTCGAGTGCAGAGAAAGAAACTGTGGGAAATATCCATAAACGTTTGTGTGCAGAGTATGGAGACTGTGCAGTCGATAGGAGTACTGTCGGGACGTGGGAAAAGAGTTTAGATGTCAGAAAGTCCAACTACTCAACTCCAAGATATGTCACGTTCCGGGCGTCCTGTCAGTGCCATCACTCCAGACATGGTGACGAACGTGGATGCCATTATTCGTGCGGACCGCCACATCACAGTGCAACAATTGGCCTCACAGCTGTTAGTCAGCAGTGGAAGAGTGTGTGTGTGTGTGTGTGTGTGTGTGTGTGTGTGTGTGTGTGTGTGTGTGCGCGCGCGTGCGCGCGCAATGATCGAGACTCTCGGTCAAAAGTTTGCGCAAAACGGGTCCCGAGAAGTCTCAGAGCAGAACACAGCATACAAAGAACAACCAATTCATCTGATTTGTTGGAGGGGTTTGATGTCAAGGGAGAAGCCTTTCTGTCCCGGAATGTGACGGGTGATGAAATCTGGGTTCACCAGTTTCAGCTGGAAACCAAAAGACAGTCAATGGAATGGCACCATCCTCAGTCACCAAGAAAGAAAAATTCAAGACAACTCCCTCTGCTGGAAAAGTAAAGGTTTCTTGGGACAGTGAAGGGGTCATTCTTGGAGATGTGATGCCAACAGAGACAACCATTAATTCCGAAGCACATGTGAAGCCACTGAACAAACTCAAGAAGCGTCCCGGTGTGTTAGGCATGACAAGAATCTGGCTGAAATCTTGATCCCGCACGATAATGTACGATCGCACAAAAGTCTCAGAACCCAGGAACACCACACCAAATTGGATTGGACAACATTGCCCCATCCACCATACAGCCCGGATCTGGTACCATCAAACTTCCATCTCTTCAGGCCTCTTTAAAGACTGTTTGCATGGAAGACACTTCGATGATGATGAGAGCGTATTTCAAGCGGTGAAAACATAGCTTCGCGCACAGGACCAGAGTTGGTACTAGCAGGGAATACAGGCACTTGTTTCATGCT
The DNA here is from genome assembly GCA_031002005.1 of Vandiemenella viatica. Taxonomy (NCBI): domain Eukaryota; kingdom Metazoa; phylum Arthropoda; class Insecta; order Orthoptera; family Morabidae; genus Vandiemenella; species Vandiemenella viatica. The sequence continues at coordinate 186,258,287 of JARYHS010011408.1, forward strand.
GGCGTAAAACAGTACAAGTTGATGTTGAAAAATAGTACGTGTAGAAGAAACATGTAGCTATATTGTCACCAAATTTTAACACTTTTGAATAAATAGTTTCGAGGGAAAAAAAAGGGACATTACTTACTGAATGACCCCCGTACATTAAAGACAAGTATCAAGTAAGAAAAAACATAGGTAATCTCTTATCTCTAGGACAACTTATTATTTTATAAGCTAAAATGTGCAAAGAAATTGACATTTTTCCACATCATATCTTGATGCCTACATCCAATTTCATTAAATTTTTAATGATAATTTTACGAAGTATTGATATACTACGCCTCCAGGAACTGTACTACTATTATTGTCTTCAGAGTGAATTCGCTATAAATCTGTAGTAAACACGAGCAGTTGTTAGGTCACTTGATGAAAAATATCAGTCAGTTCAGATTCAATTCACACCACTCATCTTTATTAATGAGATATAGGTGTGCGAAGTGATGAAAAAATTCTGAATAAAAATAACAGAAATCTAAGACTTAATTTGCCTTTACATAAAAAAGGATCAACTTAATTACCACAAGCAAAGAAATTTAGTAACTGTGAAGAACTGAATGTTTGTCAGAAAGTAAAATGTTTATTTGTACATGCAGCTTGGAGCTGAAGCAGAAGGTATCTTATATACATAAAAAAAAAGGTTACACAAATCCAATAACCTCACAGTACTTTCAAGTTACCCACTGGCATCAAAGTTAGTTCTTATAGAAAACATTCCTTGACAGCTGTCCATCCCACTCCTCTCCTAGTCACCATTTAACTACATAAAAATAAGAATAACCTAAAATATTTAAAAATGAACAGTGTGTCAGAATTAAGCAAAAATGGATGTGAAACTATTAATTTTAAAATCAGCAAGATAAAGTAACCAAATAAGAAAAGAAAGACATGTTTGTCACTACAAAGGTTGGATGATTTATTAACTGCACAGAAATTTATTACTCCATGAAACTAGTGAGAAAAAATGTACATGCATTTATTTTCTTTTAATTTACATTCTAAGCTTAAAAAAATCCCCGTTTTCTATTACCTGTCATTCATGCCAGAAAATTTCTTCCACTGTTAACCAGCAATTATACATACCAAAAACGGATTAACCAAGTCACTCCTCTTGATGAAAGAACTTCCATGTTGCCCAAAGCAAATTGTGCTTTTCCAGCTCTGAGAAAATTACTCACAAATTTTTCAATTTGTACCAACATTAATATACACAATGCCTTCAAGGCAATGTGATTATTTAGATTGAAAGATAAAATAAACCAAACATACAAGATGACCAGAAATATGACGTGTGTGTGTGTGTGTGTGTGTGTGTGTGTGTGTGTGTAATTGCAGAACGCTACAACTTCACACGATTAACAGGGGATCTCAAAATATTCATGTGCCTGATGGTATTATTGTGTTCTCACATCTCCAACACTGACAGTCAACGAGTTTATTTTCTCTATAATTATGTGTGTTAATGCTGAACTTCACCAGTTATAAACCTACAAGTCATTTGAACTATTTGTATTATGTGGTCATTCAATAACCTTAATATATTAACCATACATTTGATCTAAGACAGTTACTTGCTATATTTATCTGTCCCATTATATCAATATTTTATTTAGTTATCCCAAGCTACCCACCTTCTTAGTATGTATATTCATGGTATTTTGTTTCAGACAAAACAAATGATTAAAAGAATTTGAATATTTTTTTTTTTCTGCTGCTGCTTGGAAACTGATTAATTCAAAAAAATTTATTCAGAATCTGATTCTCAACTGGGCTCTAATCTGCAAGTGATGAACACGCAAAAACAAATACAGAGCTTAAGGAGAATAAGGTTTTTCATAACAGATCAGGAAAAAAACCCAATGATTTGAACCTCAAATGCTTATGCAATAAATGTCCTATGGTTCAATATATCATACAGATTTATTCAGGTCATCACAAACTGGTTTTTCTTGTGCACGACTTGTTTTATACTTTTAAACAAATTAAAATTTAATTCCTGTGTACAATTTCCAACAATGATAAAGATTCTCAAAAGACTGCAACCTTTACACCTTGCTGACAATTGTGTTCACCTGATATGCAAAGTTTTGTTTAATCTGACTGCAAAAATGACTAAAGGAAAGTACAAGATCATTTTTAACTAAGCAGTGGATTTCAGGCAACAGTGACTATTCCAATGACGGCGAATTTGTTCACTGCCAATATGTGAGAACAATGTAAAACGCAAGAATTTTTTTTTAACTTGACCAGCATTCGAAAACAGCTGTGTATCTCAGGTCAAAAGAAATTAGTATGAACACGCAACAGCTATTATTAACTCAGGTGAAATCACGGTCTCAAATCGGTACTTTTTCTACTGACAATTTTAAGACTTTTGTACGCAGCAACATCCCACTGCATAAACTGAATAATCCATATCTAAGGGCATGTCTTAAAAAGTATTGTGTTAATCAGAGGATACCGGATGAATCCTCCTTTTGGAAAAATTATATACTTTATCTACACACTTCTGTCCTAGATTCAATACGGTCTGACATAGGAGGGAAATGCATCTGGATATCAGGTAGATAAACAGATTCATGCAGCCGATACGAAGTGGGCAAATGTTAGGGAAAACCAACAACACCACAACTGCAAGATTTGTTAACAAATCCCAGCAACTACTGTGGAATAATGGATCAGAGGTTACAAGGTCTCTTAATGACAGAACCAGCATCATATGTTAAATGCTGGTCAGTTCCTTCAAGTATTTTCTCCCAATCTTAACCATGTTAAATGTTTGGCATATGGATTATATCGCATTGCAGAAGAAGCACTTTCTCTTTTTACTTCTGTTAAAAAAGTAATATCAAACAAGAAAAAAAAACCACTAGCTCGTGTTCATTTTTTAATATTCATTTGCCTAAGGTTCCTCTTCCACAGGAACCTGTTCTTACTAGATGGGTAACTTGGTTGTCCGCAATACTGTTCTACCAGGAGAACTTCCATCAAGTGAAATATATAGTTAAATATTGACAATGATCGTACTGCGTGTGTCCGTGAAGTAAAGTGCGCATATGATTGTGATACTGTATATCGATATATCAATTTCACTCACATAAACTATTCATCACTTTCGAAGGGTATTAAGGGTTTAGAAACTTGCAGTGCACCCCTTCACGAGTCTATTCAGTCGCTTCACAACACAATTTCTTCTTTAAATGAAGTCCCTTGTGAAATTGGAGAAAAAGTTAAACGTAAACTCAGTAACGTGTTGGGCTCAAACCAAGGACTGAAAAAAATTCAATCAATTAACAAGTATTTAAGCGGAACATCAAATTCTTTGCCAGAGAAATAATATGAGCAGTCACTACCATTGTACAAGTATTGTCCACACGTCCATTGATGTGGAATGATCATTTTCGGCTTATAAACTAAATCTGTCTGACAATAGGAAATCTTGGACCTCTCAAAACATTGAAAAACTGTTGGCAGCATATTGTGATTAATCATTTAGTAAGGAATGAAACACATGTCGGCTATTTGAAATAAAATAAACATTTGATAAGTGCATATTCTTGAGTTGTTTGTGCATGCTTTAGGTCTATTTTGCGCATATTTGCATGCATAGTTGTTCAAGTGCATATAGATCCGGGCCTTAGTGATCAGTAACTAAAATTCCATGTATTTATATTATTAACTAGGCTGCATTTTTCTACAGGGAAACCTGTAATACTACGATCAACTTGTATATATAAAAAAAAGCATTTATTATCTGGCGACAAGAAATGTAACCGCCAGAAAGAACTTTAACAGATCCTGTAAGTCAAACAGTAATTATATTTTTCAGTTTCATACAAAATAAATTTATGTAAATTTCTATTAACATTTAAAGTAATTATAATAAACTAAAATTGAGTGCCATTAATTGAAATTAAATCATTACTTCTATTAGATCATTATTGCTCTACCAGTGGTAAATATACTCTACACAATTTACTGCCAACATCCATTAAAATATTTTACACTTTAGTTTAAGCTATTTTCAATCAAAATTGTAAATTAGGTCAAAGGTACTTAAAATGAGTTTTGTGAAATATTGAAGGTTAAGGTGTTCAGAAAAACTGACAATGTGTACATATACAAATAATGTTGAAGAGAGACTTCCAAGTAATCTCAATGATAAGATCCTCAAATCACTCTCAAACTCAACAATATGCACAGTTATAAAACTATTTCGTAAATAGAAAAAAGAAATAAGGATGTGAATGAACACAAAGTACACAGACGGAAAAAAAAAATCCCAACACCAAGAAAGACTTGTGTTAGATAAACGAAATTTGGTAGGCGTGTTTATACATCTGAAAGATGACATCGATTCAAATTTCGCGCTTCGCGCATAAGTGTGGCGCTAGTAGCGCTACTCAGAGCTTGCAAATCAGGTTTGCTTTAAATACGCGCTGTAAAGTTTGTGAACGTTATTTACCGCTGAGATTTGACAGTGAGTTGATGTTAGCCAAGAATGCCTTTAAGAAGACGAAGAAGCCATTATCAACAGCTCACCGAGTTTGAACGATGTCGTGTAATAGGGCTACGAGAAGGTGGATTTTCTTTTCGTGATATTGCAGAAAGACTTGGCCGGAATGTATCCACTGTGCATGATTGTTGGGTGCAGTGGTCAAGGGATGGTACTGCCTCAAGAAGACCGGGTTCCGGGAGGCCACGTGGCACTACTGAGAGGGAAGACCGCCGTATTCGGCGTACAGCTGTGGCGCCTCGTACTGCGTCTGCGGCAGAAATTCGAGCTGCAGTTGGTACCACAGTGACACAACGAACTGTTAGAAATCGGTTACTTCAAGGACAGCTCCGAGCCAGGCGCCCTGTAGCGTGCATTCCACTGACTACAAGCCATCGCCGTTTGCGACTCCAGTGGTGTCAAGCCAGAGCTCATTGGAGGACGGAGTGGAGATCTGTTGTGTTTTCTGATGAAAGCAGGTTCTGCCTTGGTGCCAGTGATGGCCGAGTGTTGGTCAGAAGGAGGCCAGGGGAACGCCTGCAACCAAACTGTCTGCGGCCTAGACACACTGGACCTACACCTGGAGTCATGGTCTGGGGAGCAATTTCCTATGACAGCAGGAGCACTCTTGTGGTTATACCAAACACACTGACTGCAAATTTGTACGTCAGTCTGGTAATTCAACCTGTAGTGCTGCCATTCATGAACAGCATTCAAGGGGGAGTTTTTCAACAGGATAACGCTCGCCCTCATACCGCTGTTGTCTCGCAACGTGCTCTACAGAGTGTCGACATGTTACCTTGGCCTGCGAGATCACCAGATCTGTCTCCAATTGAACACGTATGGGATATCATTGGACGACAACTCCAGCATCATCCACAGCCAGCACTGACCGTCCCAGTATTGACAGCACAAGTACAACAAGCATGGAACTCCATACCACAAAGTGACATTCGAAACCTGTATGACACAATGCATTCACGTTTGCAGGCTTGCATTCAAAATTCTGGAGGTTACACCGGCTATTAATTTAACAGTATTTCACATTTGAAATGCATTTTCTTGAGCTTAAATTAACCTGTGATCTTGAAAATTTAATCAATTAAACATGTTAACTTGACAAATGAATTGTCCAAATTTCATTACTCTACAATAATTTTTTCAAGGTGTTGGGATTTTTTTTTCCGTCTGTGTATTATTAAAGCAGTAGGTAATGAAGCACACCAACAATAAAATCTTCATTAATATAATGCAAACATCTTTTTAGGAAAAGATAGCACAGGTTTCAATTGAAAACAATGGAATTCAGTGTCAGAATAAACTAACACGAGAAAGCAAAGTGAGCAGGCAAGACAAAATTAATGAACTATTTGGAATTTGTTATGCCAAACACACCAAACAAATGTGTAATAACTATGTAATGCCAATAATATAAAATCCTTTAATAATTGTGAGATACCTAATCCACTAATTTTGCGATGTAGGTACCATACCAAATAGGTTGTTAACTTACGAAAGAATATCACCAGTCCCTTAATTCTCCTATCTTAAACAGAATGGGAAAGTTAGAGATATGAAAAGCTCAATGAATTATGCAATCTGCATCCTACAAAAAATACTGTACTTGCAACAGCCTAAAGTTGGGCTGGTCAAGATTAAATTACAAAGTATCTAATTAAGGCACATTAGCAGCATACATAATTCAATTAATATGTTTCACACTTTGAAAAAAAAAAAAAGTGCCCATCTCCCTAGCCCACCGTTGCACGAATTGTTTAAATCATTTTCAATAATTTCATAACAGTGCGACTCTTTCAGGTGGAATGTCTAGTTGAAAACTGGCTAGATGAAATTGGTTAAGCAAGTTCTGGCCAAATATAACTTTTTCACAATAAGAATTATGGTGGAGGAACACCATCAATCTTCCACCTCATTGTGTATCAGTATTTGGGAAGTGAATTATTAGCTATCTTCACATCTCACAAGACACCACAATAATTAAACAAATCAAGTTTGAAGGAGAATATAACATTACTGCCAAAATCAACACAAACTTTTAACAATACAGGAGATGAGAGGTGGTGTGAAAATAAAAACCCAAAACCTACAATCTATGATCTTTGCTTTGTTGCTCAACTTATGTAGAAACGAGGAAGTTACACACAAGAAATCTAAGTTATGTTCGATTTTTTTCTGTACTAGCTTGTTCATACCTTTGTGGTACATCAAACACAGGTAACAGTTTTTCAGTGTCTACTTGTAAACTAACAGCTCGATTTGCAAAAAGAGCAAGTCCTGTTAACATCACTAGCAAGCTTGCTCCCAGCAGCGAAAGTAGCCTGCAACTACCTTCCAAAATGGAACCACCCCCCCCCCCCCCCCCCATACAACACAAATTGATGTATCAAAAACCACCCCAAAATGCAGCATGATTTTAGAAAATAAATCTATTGCAAAGGATCTGGACATTGACAAAAAATTCTCCACATGTTATTTACCAGAACTTTTACACTTGTCGAAAACTCATTAGTATGAACAGGAATTAAAGTAAGATATATACATTAAATTTGTCAACACCTCCAAATTTGTGCAATAAAGTCTGTAAGACACTGCATACCAAACATTAAAGTTCCAGAAGGTGAAGCGCGTTACAAAACACAGTGATATCTTAGATATATGGTAACTTGTGTAAGTGGAAACTTTACCTTTTTGCACATTAAATATTAAAATTAAAAGAACATATTCAATTTACTCAAATACAATATTTTCAACAAATGTTGATACTATGTAAGTTTCTTTAACAATTATTGTTGCATACCTCCAAGCAAATTGAATTTTATAAGCACCAGGCAGTTTTTTGATAATTTTTATGAGTTTATTCAGGTAATATCTTTCTGAAAAAGCTAAAAAATGAATCTAACAAACTGGTTCGCAAAACAAGGGAAAAGATTCATGTGCATCTCAGTGGGCCTCATGAACAATATTTCGGATTAAATGGGAAGAGGCCAAGGTGATAGTTTTCCAAGGTATTTGACAGAGAAAGCCATAAAATGATAACTACGGTAAAACCCATTACAGTGGATAAAATAGTGACTTGGTGGGTAGATGAATTCTTAAACCAGTGGTAGTCAATATGGTCCCTCTGCCCACTAGTGGGCATTCAAGCTTTCATGGTGTGCAGTAGGGGTTTTGGTCAATACTGAAGCACTTTAAAAAAAAAATCAAGAGATTTAATTATGTCAGATTGCAGCTTTTTAGAAGTAGACTTCGATGAGACAAAGCCATAAAAAAATTGTAATGAGCTATTAAAACTCTTATAGGTTACCAAAGTAGTAGTATTTATTCACAAATTTGAACTACTTCGTTATAATAAGAGTATTTCATCAGTTTCCAAAATTATCACCTAAAAAGGGTAATACAACTCTAGAGGATGTTTCCAGATTCAGTAGCTACCTCAACAAACTTAAAATTGGATGTGGAGAAATGATAGATATATTTTGAAATTTAAGTTGTATGACTGGCTGAAAAATCCATTTACTGCAAATATTGAAGACGCTGATACATCTTGTCAGAAAGAATTGTTAGAAATTAGATATGATGAAAAAGTAAATAAATTCAGTGATGTTGGATACAAAAATCTGTGAAACTGTTTTTTTTAAAATGCCTGTCATATTTATGTGGAAAATGATATTCAGTTTATTCACTATCTCATAACTTGTGTAAACAGGCTTCAGTGCTGTTTATCATATCACCAAAGGAAGAAAATACCCGAATATTTTTGAAACCGGAGACCTTTTGTTCCTTATAATATCCAGTGGTTAGTTTCACAGCATCAGCCTTGGGGATCTCAACAAATTAAATGTAATTTCAGACTTCACACTTCTATGTATGCAAAATATAATTACATTAACTATGGTAAGTCATTTTATAAATATGTATTTTGCCAAATTTAGTATTAGGTAAGAAATTATTATTATTATTATTAGCTTTGACTTCCTGTTGCTTTACAAATTTTATACAGTAAAGTTATTTCCCTACTTTATTTATCACATTGTAGTGGAACTGGAGGGGGTAACAAAATTTTACTGCTAACAGAGATACTAAAGTGGGTAGTAGGAAGAAAGGTTGACTACCTCATCAAACAATAGAAAGCAAGGAGTTGAGGGAAGGAAATGCAGTACCAAAAGTAATGGAAGTAAAAATGGGAGTGCCACGATAGTGAATTTATTATAATAAATTAAAATTATTATAATTAATGATTTAATCTGTTGCTGCCCACAATGTTATATAATAGGATCAAAGATGAAAGCTTAACAGATGCAGTATGTCCAGGACAGGAAATCTAGCAGGGTAGGTCCATATGGAATAAAGGCAAATGCCAAGAGTGAACTTAGTAGGTACACAGATAAAAAAAAACTAAAGGCTGTTTAAGATTATAGGTCAGGGAAGGAAATACTTGTCAAGCATCTGAAGTATAAATATTTTGGCAAAACATTTGACATTAAACCGAAAGGGCAGGATACACTGGGCAAGGTAGTAGAAAAAAGGTTTCAAAATCCTTCACATATAGGAGAGGTTGCTACAGGATGTTTCAGATAAGTGAAGTAATTCGGGTCAAAAAACTTCTGCTTTAATATGGTTGTGTGGTATGGTACCCACAGTTTGGATATTAAATTAGTAGTTTGAGATGGTGAAAAGGGCTGCTAGATCTGAAGAAATCGGTAACTGACATGGGAAAGAAGCTGTATCGGCAGTACTGGGAGACAGAAGGAAGAGTGCTGGTAGTGTACGTGGTATTTTGGTGATGGGGGTTGGCAGGATATTGGAAGAAAATTAGGAGTGTAGAAGGGAAAAAGACCACAACCACATTACAAACTGAATTTCAGGCAAAGGAAATGAAAGATTTTGTTTTGTAGGTTAGGAGTGTGCATTAACTATGTAGCTCCATTTTCGCCTCCTGTGAACCCCCCCTCCACCTCACGTAGCCCTACTTGGCCTTTGCCTCTACCACCCCCTCCCCCCCACGTAGCTTTTTTCCCCCTTTTGATTCTAGAAGACATTTTGTACTGTTTTCTCTTGTCAGATTATTGCAAATTACATTCGGAGATAATTAATTGAGGTAAATGAATTTTCACATGCTGGTGTAAGTTCTGTTCCTCATTTTAACTGTGAAAAATGTTATGAATAGAAAGCTACGTGGTCAGGCTCGGAATCCCTCCCTCCACGTAGCCCAGCATAGTCTTCCAGCCAACCCCCCCCCCCCCCTCCTCCTGGACTGAGCCACGTAGTTTGTGCACGGTCCCTTAGAATAAATTACCAATCAGTGGGGAAAGAACTTAAGGGGAAAAAGAACCAAAAAGGAAAAAAGAACTAAAAGGGGGGCAAAAAACCAAATAGGAAAAGAAATTTGCAAAGAATTTGTCATGGGAGCATTTTCTCCACTGCAACTAAAAATTAAATTTCCTTTGTTAGTCAAAAAGATAATAAGTGGGGTGAAAAAAAGGTTACAAGCCAGTGAAAAAAAAAAAGGTTTCAAGCCTGTGAAAAACACTACAAACTGTATGCAAAAACATAAATGAGTTAACATCTAAGTAATGCAAGGCATTCTACAAATTAAAAGAAAATTCATGTGACCTTGTCACACATTCCACCTCTGTAATGGCTGTACCTACCATTGGATGTAGAATCTGAACATAGGTGACCCCAAGCATGTTTCACATAAAGCAAAGTGATGCAAGGAGGAAGTTCCATATAAATTCCTGGATGGACTAGGATTCAAAATCATAGAATTGGAAGTTTTCAGGTTGTGCTGATCAATCACTTAGCTACCCGACTACAGATTTAAGTAATTACAACTTACTACTTAGACTCTTTGCTTATTTTATGTACCACAAAATTAATTTTGTGCTAATAGAATAAGAAAATCTATGGTTTATGTACCTTCCTTATATTTTCATTTGAAGTTGTAACGAAGTGCTTAATTTTGCATCTTCTGGTCATATAGACATTTAGTCAAAGGTAAGAGGAATAGCTATTCGCGGTGGTGGGCACCTCCACCAAACCTGGTGTTAAACTGGAAGGGACCAGACAATTAACCATAAAATGTCATCTCTTTTAATCCTACAGTCTTATTTTGATATGAGAGGTGGATGAAAACGGGGATGGGTCTGTATAATCAAATGAAAAGGTGTCTTTTAGGAGGAGCAGGAGAGATTATTGATCGCAAGAGAAGTTTGGGCAGTTTTTGGCTTAGGAGTCCAGTCTAGTTTTCAAAATTGGGGAGTGTACGGATTCGGCATTCATTATTGGGAGAAGGTGTAATTGAAATACGTGCAATTGAAGGAGTCTGCTAATTACATTTACGGCACAATTACACATAATTTGCAATCCTCAATGTTTTGCTAGCCACATTCATTAGATGTGGAAATAAAGAGAACAACTTATCTATGGCAAACTAAAGAAATATAATGAGCTCAGCAGTTTTGGAGTGACTCTCACTTGAATAAAAGGTTACAGTGTAAATCTTTTATGTCTTATATGGTATCCTACACTCTTAAACCCTGGCAGTAGTGATATTAGCTCCTAATTAATGCCACACAGTAAACTAATGATCTGAAAAAGTCAAGTGCCATTTTGAATTTTTTAAAAAAATTTCAGTTATATGGTTAAAAAATTAAACAAGTGCGACATTTTTAATGACCGATCAAACCTCGGAAAACATACAACTAAATAAAAATGTCCAAAACCATCGACTCTTTTTCAATACTTAACACTACATTTGATGGGATACGAAAAAAAAAAAGGTATTTTGTGTACAGGTTCCCAACTTTGCTGCCTATGATGTAGATCTATTTTTTTTTCTTATGCTTACCTCACAGGTCAGTTGTAACAGTAAGTTCCAACAGGCATGTTGACTTCCTCTGAAATCATCACAATTGATGGAAAGTTGGCAAAATTAAGAGGCCCTACTACGGACATGAAAACAAATCTGGAGGCTGTTAAGGGATTTGCAACTACGTGCTATCACTCGCCCACTGGAACTAATTTTCTGTGTCAACATGCTGTCAACAGCAGCACCCATAAAAACAATTAAGTTTTATATTCTATTCATCTTAGTCTTCCCTCTGTTTGTATTCAATCAAATATGAATAAACTCTTTTGGTAATGGCTTTTTTTATCATATGATTGTAGATGCTACTCCGACAACTCCAGTGACTAAACTGAAGGCATTTCTACACAAGACAAATTATCAAAAACTCTAATACAACTATCAATCCATATCATACTCAAATCTGTATATAACATCAGATAATTTCTTAGACCAACCATTAACAATTAACCTCGTGCACTACAGGGTTACATTGTAAATTTTAACAAAACATTTTCTGAATGAGGATACAATACTAAAGGGTTTTTCTACACAAGCTTGATAATCAATTGCTGAGAATGGAAAACAGCAATTCAGCGACATTATCTAACCTTGGCAGTCAACAATCTCAATGTCTTTTAAAATTGCAGGAAATTTAATAACTAATGAAAAGCTTCTAGGCGGTTATCAGATAAAGCAAGAATTTATTTTAAAATATTTTGCTCTCCACAGTTTTGTCAGAACTGAAAGTCACTGCTTTCCATCAACCAGTGGCAAGATTTTTAAGCTTCATGTTCTATTACTAATCACTTATTTCTTTGCTTTCAATATTGAACTCCAGGGTTTGGATGTACTGCTCTTCCAAATGTTACAACAAAAGAAAAATCAATTGAATCGATTATTTTTGGTACACAGAGTATAAACACACGAAATGTAAAAGCCTCGATTTTCTGCACTGTTTGGGCCTACAAGAATGATGATAATAATCACATTTAGCACAAACCCAGTATTATTCAGACACAGCGAGTGATAATCTTGAGATGTTTCCTCAATATCATATCCTCACTTATAAAAAAAAAAGGAATTTTCAAAATCTGAATTTCTATGAAACTCCAAAGTAGGAATAAATATTTTCTTGTGGACATGTTGCCTGTCACCCAGCTGAAGGTTGTGAACTATGTCAATTTTTAGGGAAAAGATTTGCTGCTTTCTTGCAGAAATTATCTGGAACTAACATTTTGATTTAATTATAAATTAACCTTCAGTGAAACACTAGCAATAAGTTCACTGAATACACCAGTAAATTATATGAATATTTCTTCCAGTGAGTGCATATGAAGAAAAGATGCCGACGTCTTTCTTCAACAACAAATTACAAGCCCAAGATTGAGTTTTGGCCTTCAAATGACGTACGCACACAAATGCTTAGTGTTCACAAAAGCCATATATATTAAGTTTGAAATATAGGTAATGACAACGTCAACATGTCTACTGAACTCACTGATTCAACTGCCCTGCAAGTATAGGAAAAAAATAAATAGCACTATGTCATAGGCCATTTGACAGTTATTTGAATATTAAGTGTAAACTTTTTTTAGTGATAAGATCAACTAAAAAAGTGACGAATTGACAAGATAAGAATGGAACAAAACCGTTAATCATGTTAAATATTAGGAAGGAGTTTTAATTTTAAAAAAATCTGAAATAATGCACATACGGGCCAAGATATTGAATAAAATAATAGATTTACAACACGAGCATCACAAGTGAAAGTATGCTTTAGAGAAAGAATGCCAGCAGAAATTTACCTGTTTAACCATCGGAAGACCCTTTACCAAGTTACTAGTAGTTTCCTCCATAACAGTTATTCTGCTTTATTGAATATTTTATTTATATTATTTTTATATTTTATGGGATATTTTTGCCGATATCGTCAAGATATTTAGAAAACCTAGCACAAGTTTATCCTCTCTTCCTCAATCAACCCCACAAAGCAGAAAAATGCCAGTTGATTACCATCTGTATACTCTGGATCAAATAATCAAAGGTGTATAATTAATCATAATGTACTGCAATTAAGTCTGTTCCTTTGTGAACTGGTGGAGATCCATTCGATGCATGTCACTGCTAATCGATCTGAAGTTAATGGAACATTAGTACTAGTAAACAAAACACTTTTAAAAAATCATATATATATATATATATATATATAAACAGCAACCAAATTCAAATGTACCACAGGAAATCCATCTGAACCTATTACATTAAATAAAAAAAAATTAAATTAAATTATACCACTGCTATTAAATTTACGTTTGCAAAAATACGAGGGGTGATCAGAAACTAAGGTTACAAGGCTGATATTCCTTGAATGTTGCCCATTTTAGAAAAATCAGTGTGCAGTAATTCCAAAACATGCTGTTAGTAACTGTGCAAAGTTTCAGCCACCTGCCACCTATTGCACTAGTTTTTTTTAAGGGCACGTCCATTGAGGTGAAGTAGGGGAGGGGGTCTAAAGAAATCTCATGTCATCTTTAGTGGAGGGGGTCTTACTGTACTTAAAAAGAGCACAGCTTTTTATTTATTTACTTTTTTTTTGTCTCCAAAAATTACGAGATCATCAGTAGGGGGTTCCCACCAGATCTCACCGGAGAAGGGGTAAGGCGTTCGCATTTCAAAATAATAATAAAAAAAACACACAATTACTGGACGCTCCCTAAACAGAAATGGTGACACGTTAAGAAAACTGGTCTCATGAAGAAATCCATTCAGATTTTCAATTTTTGTGGGCAAAACATAACCACGGCTAAATTCACTGGCAGCTGTTTGTATTGGAATGGGGCAACGTTAATGAGAATCTCAACGATGATGGCCCAATCCATAAGGGCGAAACACACCCAAGTCTATAGAAAGCAGAAACCTATTGCTAACAGTTTTCATTTACAACTGTAAAATGTACACGTTTCACTGCAGGCTTTGTAGCCTACGTTTCTGACCACCCCACATACCTACTCTAACAGAACACATAATTGTAAGAAACAATGTGCAAACCAAAAATTTGAACTTAAACATTCATAACTGTGTTGCGATTAAGCTATATCATAGCACAGCACTTTTTAGTACTGAGGTGAATTTATACCAAACGTTTCCAACCCAACTACGTTCCAAGAGGGGTAGAAACAAAACTGTCAGTAGTGGACTAATATGACCCATCAGACCAACAATCTAAATCAGAAGTATTTTGCAATTTTGTACGATTTGAAAAATTTAATATCTAACGATGAATAAATCCCTCAGAAAGAAAGGTCTCACTCAGGACTATAATCAAAATGTGGATCGTGTGTACTGTTAATTGTGTGACGCGAGATATCACATACTGATAAAAGTAAGGGACGTATGGTCTATAAAGAATGCCTTCCTAATTGAGAAGGACAAGCTGTAATACAGTATTTGAAGTTTAAATACTAACAGCAATGTATTCTATTAAAATCAGAATCCATCCAATATTGCTGAATCGAGGCTGAGGAAGGCAACCGTGACTGATTATGGGTATGATTCGGCTGGGGGAGTGGAGGGGGAGGGAAGCCCAAAGGAATCTTAATTTGATTGAAATGCAGCAATATGGTTGGCAGGAGTGCTATAGAAGTTGCGATATGTCAAAGAGGAATTATCCAACTTAAAGGCATTACCCCTATTTGCAATGCCAGTATGCAGGGCTGTTAAGGAGTATCAGTTACTATACCAAACTGGGGGGGAGTGGGGGGATCAAATTAGGAAATTTAAATGTGCCAAGTCACATGCCGCCTTTACAGAATTTTAAAATGAAACCATTTGTTCAAGTACATGAGAATGTTACTTGCCAGATGTAATAAAAATACAGTCCATATAGAGGGTTTAATTTCACGCATTGTTCAGCCAGAAACTTTAGGCACATACCTCAAAGATAAAAACAATTTTTTTTATTCTGATAAATGAAACCAACATGGCCAAATATTATCAACTTAGTGGCCAATTTGTCAAATCTGCTTCCTTCAAACTGCACGATTCAGGCCAAATTGTTTATTAAACTTTAATGCTATTAACTGTAGGAATAAAAAATGTTACAATGGCACAATATACAACAGCATTCTGTAATACAAGTGCATGTGGTAGTGTAGAAGAAATGACAAACTTAAATCAATTGAATAAAAACCAACCAATAATTCAGGGCATATCTTCGATTAAATTAAAGATAAATGATGTGCCGTTCCAGGCCAAAATGAGCTGAAATATCAATAAATCCATGTAAAGATAATGCACTTTATTGGAAAATGCCCACAAGAACATCTCTCATGCCATATAGTATCACCCAAAAATGTTTCTTCACAAGGAAAAAGTAGTTTTTCATTAATATAGTCTTCTCCCCTGCTCATTCAGCTACTCAACCAAGAACACTACATTAACTCTCAATGCCGAGAGAAACTTCGATCTTGTGTAATAATTTCATGTTTCCAACTTTATATAGGGTTTCTCAAATGTTTAGAACAGTGGTTGGCAACCTTTTCAGCTGCTGGGCCAAAGTTTAGAAATAGAAATAGCTGGTGCCCGTGATTTTGTTCGTGTTTGTAAAGAATTTGGATTGATAGCTACAACATCTAACCACCATAGCGCACGATGGGAGACTCGGTGCTATAGCCACACTAGTCATCTGTGCTATGTAGTTCAGGCAGCAAAGTAAAATATACGGACACACGTCTTTGGTCGAAATACGAAAATATCCTTGATCGACCACTTTCATCCACCATATCTCCCACACTCCCACAGTTACCGAAATTCGGCCAATGTTGTGATCAACAGGTGACTGCTACTACCACACACGAACACCAGTGATCTGCGCTAGATAGTTTTGGCTGAAAAGTGATACACCAAGACAAGTATATCTTTGGTCGAAATATGAAAGTGCCGCAGGCCGACGACTTTCAACCACCATATCTCCCACACCCCCATAGCAACAGACATCTAACCACCATAGTACATGATACCACTACCACACACAAACACCAATGGTCTATGCTATGTAGTTGTGGCAGCAGAGTGACATATACGGATACATGTCTTTGGTCGAAATATGAAAATGCATTGCATCGACCACTTTTAACCATCATATCTCCCACATCCCCACAGCTATTGGAATTCGGGCAATGTTGTGCACAACAGGAAACTCCATGATACTTCCACACACAAACACCAGTGATCTGTGCTAGGCAGTGGTGGCTGAAAAGTTAAGATTTTCAATCGGGCCGCACGTACTTTCTTGGAAAAAATTCTTGTATATTTTTACAAAGGAAAATAAATAATTAGAAATGAAACACATATTTAATGAAGTATTAAAAATAGTTATTTTAATGCGTCGAAGTCAAAAGAAGTGGTGTTAAGCGTCGTAATGTCCGATATCACCATCGACGTATATAATGAACCAGTTCCGCAGCCCGCATGTTGATCTGGAAGCGACCCATAGGTTGGCCATTACTGGTTTAGCACATTATATAATGTTTGTTCTAATTTTTCATAAATAATGTGAACCATTTATATTACTTGCATTATGATTTTGCAACAGAAATGTGTGTATCTGTTCTGGTATTACAAAAACTAAACATTTTTTCAAGGAATTTTCAGTTAAAGCTGACCTAAAATATGAAATGTATCCTAGGATTTGGGACTCAACAAAAATTAAATATCCAATTACAACAGTGAAAAAGAAATATGAAACTATCCTCAAGCAATATTTCAGATTTTTTTCTTAAAGTAGCAGTATATAATTTAAATCCGTTAGGTGACTAGTGAAGCGAAAATGCCACAATACATAGATAAATTTATCAAGTCTGAGAGGATTCAACAGGCAAATTTTGTAATTACAGTTTTTTAAAGGCTATATCATGTGCCATTCGAAGAAATCATATAAAAAATGGGACTACGTTACTAATTGGAGGACAAAAAACTGTGCCATATAAATTAGTCATTACTTCTGGCATCTATTGGTGATAATGTTCTCATTTAGCAAACATAATTCTTAATCTTATCAGTAGGTAGCATTACAATTTTCCAGAGACTGAATTTTCTGAAAATAGGTTCTGAAGAAAATACTTCTGATAAGACCTAAAATATGGGTACATTGTAAGCAAACAAAAAATATTAATTGCTGTTTTATTTATACTTAGTTTCACTGGTTGCTGATAAGAATTAACCTCCCTGCAGTGAAGCTACTAGCAAACACTAGTAAAGGAATAAAAGTGTTTACCAGCTATACATTGGTAGCTGTTGTTCGAACCTTAAAAATCAATAACCACCCAGAATTGCTTTCAACCTCTAAAGGATTTTTTTAAATAAAATTGCCAACAACTACACTGTAAGAGAAGATAAGATTGTCACATTCCCAACATAAAAAAAACTCCTGTGAACACTAAGCTGAATGTACTTTGTGAAAAAATTGATTTTTCCCAAATTGCAATTTCTGCTATAATGACTAGTATCTGGAAAGCAACATCCATAACTAGCAGTGTTTTCTAGAACAATCAGTAAGGTGATTGATTACAGGAAGGATCCCAGCTCACTCCCTCCCAGAAACACAGAAATCAAAACGGATGTCCCCACCCCCTTTCCACCACATTTGCACTGTTACTGTCAATATAAATTGTAGAAACAATTTCCAACGTTTAATTATATTTTATTTTATGGCCCTTACATAGCAAGATATCAGAAGCAAAGAATCATTTGTAGAATGAACTAATTTGTGCCAAAATGTAATAGAAGATTTTACAGTAAATAAGTTTTCCGGTAAGTCACATATTTCATCTGGACGATGGAATTATTTATTACTTCACTGAAAAAAAGAGTGTTACTGTCTAAAAGCAAACCTTGGATTTTAGATTTTATAATTCAGCATCTTTCCGACTGCACCAACAAACAAGACTAGCTGCAATGGCTGCATTCCAGGTATTAATAACCAGAGTGAAAATTGAAATTTATGAAAAAATTTTCTCAAAAAATATCACCCATTTAGTTATATGACTTCACAGGTTAGGTTGTATGTGTGTATGAAATTACATGCACATATTTGAGAGCTGCTACATAGAACAATTAAAATCCATTAAATACATATCCAACTCATTAATCTATACATTTTTCTTCTAATTTTACTTCTTAAATATGTTATTTCATTTTGTTATTACCGTTCCTTTTTAATAATTGTCTTTTGCATAGAAATAAAGATACTGTTTTACAAAAAAAAAAAAAAAAAAACACTTGCTTCCAATAGATGTTCTACCTCAATGAAGTGTATTTCTGTGAATTTAACTCTCATAACAAAAGAAACTTTAAAAGTGACATCAATAAGACATACTAGCCAACAATACTCAAATCATTGCATCAATTCATCAAACATAATGCTCAGCATTCGGTTTTAAAACTATTACAAGTGAAGCACCTGTAACAGTTATCTTTGAAATATTTTCTTTCAAATGCAATAGGTTAATTAAATAACTCTTGAATGTAAAAGATGTTTCACTTGAACTAGGTAGCACAAATGTAGATGTGAAATTCAGCAATAAAACTATAAAATTAACTCACATTCGTGGTTTTAATATCTAAAAATTCAGTTTTACAAAATTAGTTCTTTAATCTCCAAATACCATAACTAAATTATCAGAACTATCCATACCAATGACAGTTCTAAAAACAAAACTATTTTTAACTATAGTATCTCACTTCCAGAACAGAACACATCATTCCTTAATAATAATCAGAAGTCAATTATTAAGTAGAAATCCAAAAGATTTACTTGGCACATGAATGTTTCTTAGAAAGATTTTTTTTCTGCCAAACTCTTAGCTTACCAGAAATAAAATCTAAGGCACCAATATGTGTTTCATAATCATTCATTGCTATATTGTAAGAAAATTATGACATAGTACTAACTAAATATCTTAAATACATCACATATATTTACTACAAATTACACAATTTTTAATTATTTTTGACAATCTTATTGGCATTTTTTCACTATTATTTTCAAATTTTATAGTGATTGTGTTAATGTGTGAATGTGTGAATTGTCATATTGAAGGTGTCGGGTGTTCCAGCAGAATCCAGACAATACCTTATACCTTATATCTTTAAACGAGCAATTCTTGTATATATGTGTATATATATAAATATATATATATATATATTTTTCGGATCTCGGAAACGGCTGTGATGATTTGGATGAAATTTGGTATTTAGATAGCGTTTTGACTTTTAAGATTACCTAAATAGTTGTCTTCCCTACAAAAAAGCGAGTTTACAAAATATGAACAATTTTGTCACTCCGTATATCGAAAACGGCACTAGCGCCATCTCGTAGACAATTCAGGTACCAGAAAGCCTACAAATTGATTTTCTTTGATTTCAAAGAATAATTAAAGGAACAGTTCTTGTATACTGGCTGACCCGTGGAAATATTAACACTGCAAGTTTAATTGTTAAACATTTAAAAAGGAAGATAATTAAAAATTTATCAATGGTTTTATCAGAAACTTCTTTATAAAGTAATCATCGTTTACTTTTTGACCGTAAAAAGTGGTTGTTAGTTAGTCATTAAATACTACCTCCTTAATTATAAAACATCTTTCGATTTCTGTTCAATGTACAAGATTTCGAGTAGAGTTTGATAATAAAGTAAAAAGCCGCGTGCGAGTGCACATACGAAAAAAAGGGTTCTGATAAATAGAATCTTGCCTTTTGAATCGTCTGACCTTGTGCTTTATTAATGTTTATAACGAAGGTTACTTCTTATGGGAATTGTTTTATTAGCATTTTGAAATGCTGATCAGAAGATGTGAGATTACTGCCATGTATGAGCATAGTTTTATCAGAGTGAATAAATTTAGCACAGATGATGTTCTATTAACGTCACAACCCGATGATGAATTCTTATAGAACTCGATGAAACATATCGAAAATAAAGAATAAATGTTCTTGGTTTTCGAGATATAGCATGTCAAAAATCATTTATAGGAATAGTTCCTTGTGCTTTTGGCGACGTTTCTTCTGGTCCAGGCTGTATTTCAACCTAACAACAACCACTAGGTACAAAATAAAACATTGAAATTACATTTCCACCATATAGACATGGTCATTTTGGTGGATTTTTTTTCTGGTCCAGGCTGGAGCTAATCCTAACCTCTTCACTTTTGAGATATAATATCCCGAAAACTAAGCGAGATATCAGAAAAATTCCTTTTTTTTCGATTTGTCTCGACGAGTTTCATACGAATTCACCATCAAACTTGGCTATGGCGAAATATGTCTTCTGGTTCAGATCGCATTTCAACCAACCGCGTAAATTTTGAGATACGATATCTCGAGAACTAAGCGAGATATATATTAAAAAAAACATTTTTTACTTTCAATTTTTCTCGTCGAGTTACATAAGAATCCATCATCAAGGGTTATCGTAGAATCCTCTGAAATACCACAAATCTCGCACCATTAATTAATAGGGCCTATCAAACTGGCATTAAGATTTCTATTTTACATAATAATAGCATTTTTTTAAAAGTAATATGTGAGGCGGTCTCGTAAATGGATCTAGCGATTTGGATGAAATTTCACATGTAGATAACGTTTTGATTTTCAAGTTTTTAACACGATTTTTTTTAAAAAAAAGAAAGGAGCACATTTGTTTTTGTTTTCTCGAAAACGGCTCTAACCTCAATACGTAGAAGTTTCAGGTACCAGTACGCCTACTGATGTTAGTTAAGCTTCTCTTTGGTGAACTGTGCACCTCAAAACGCCTAGGAAGCCTTCAAGCCTTTTACTTTAATCAAACTTTACTCGAAATCTTGGATATTGAACAGAAAACGAAAGATACCGAGCGTAGATCGGTCACCCAGGTACTAATCATTTATTTCAAATGTTACATAAAAAAATATTACTGTGTTTAGACTGGGGCATCCCTGAAGAATACTTTTATCCAACACTATTGCCCTTTACTTTGATAACTGCTTCAATTTTCATCTGGAATCCAGTGCGTGAATTTGTCAACTTTTTATAGATAACTAGGTCAAAGATATGGATGGCCTACAAGATGCCACAATATTGGTCCACAGCTTCATGGCAGTGGTTTATTGGAACTTTTAACCTTTGTCAGGGAAGTTTGATGGCAGAACATCACTCACATACTATATTTAAGATACTGATACTGGGCAGGAATCATGTTTTGGTCTCAATGATGACATGCAATTATTTAAAACCTGCAGTCAATCCTCCACTTGAATTCGTCAACAGCAACAGCTTTTTCACAAGGAAAAAATCACAAGACTGCCAGCAGTATCATTACACAAGCACAACATGCACCTGGTATTGATTGAATAATTGGCTTTAGCTTCTTTGTAGAACATCTGATGCACCTTAGTAGTATCCAAGATCCTTGCGAATTTTTAAGAACAGTTTCCACACTCTAGGGTATTTTAAAAGCAGTCAATATGCAGATGTTCAAAAAGTCACTAATGTCTTAAATTAGATTTTTGTCATCAGAAATACACTTAAAGAAATGGGTTTGGTGAGTTTTCAGTACTCTCCCTCAACTGAATCTTCCACATAACATACATGATTTTCCTACAACATCCCCATATCAAATCATCGACCTTGGGTAAACAAATATCACTGCTTCAGTATGGTGAATCCAGTGAGAAGACTCAACATATGCAACATATGCATCACTGGTTATACTTCAGATCCGTGTCCAACTTTAACGCGGTTTTATTGTTTATGGACCAAACTTCACACTGTTTAGATGTCAGCTGATTAATTACTGTATGCCAAAAATTTCAAATTGTCCCGATTCTACAGAAACACCCTGTATATTTTAAAGCTATATGCAGTGCCAGATCTAGGAGGGGATGGGGGCAAACTGGGGCACTTGACCCCAGGAAGCAAAACAGTGAAGGGCAGCAAATCACATTTGAAGGGCGGCAATTTATCTTTCAATGACTTCCTTTTATCTTTTTTTAGCTCCACTACTGCTACATGTGGTGAGATAATGGAGTGACAACAATAGTGGTGGGCAAATAATGTTGAAAGGGGGCAGCAATCTCCGTTTTTGCCCCTGCTCGAAAAATTCCTAGATCCGCCACTGGCTATACGTGTTTATATGTAGTTTCAATATTTTATCACATTCAATATATTGATTAGTTTTAGTATAAATGTTCCAACACTTAAATTTGTATTCCAGTAAGATATATTTTCAATCAATGCTACAGATTTAAATAAAATATATTGACTTTGGTAACCATGAAATAATAGGTGTTAAGTAGAGAAAACGAATTAAAAAATCAGTATAGGGAAATGCCATCAATTACCTTAAGCGATTGTGTGAACACAACTGACAGTAATTTTCAGGTCTTAGCCCTCTATCAACAAGAGAACATTATGGAGAGTGGGTGTTGTAAGAGACTGCCTCATAGAGCAACTGTTAGCCACAAACATGGTGGGGGTAAATTTAAATGTAGGACAGGGAGAAGGGTAGTGTTTGCCATGCTGGGTATTAGCTCCAAATCACTGCCTCCCCTCCCCGCCCCCTCCATATTCCTGGCTAACAGTCGATCTGAGGCAGTCTCCTACAACACTCGCCGTCTATAATGTTCTCTTGTTGATGGACTGAGACCTGAAATTTTCTGTCATCTGTTTATACTCTGTACTCATGCCACACAACTATCACCTATGGTACGTGGTGGTTCATTTCCTTATCCCAATTTGTAATTATATTGAATTTGTTTCACACATTTATCATTAACTCAAATTTTATCATTATCCTTTTATTTTTAAAAAGTTATTCTAATAATATACTTCCTGAAAGCTTGTCGATTTTCCACCATTAGTGAGTGGCATCACCAGTCGAATCTGGGCCAAATGGAAGGATTAAGTATTTATATTCTTTCCTCGAAGACGAAGTATTGGTTACTTTAAAAAAAATCATAAGTAATTACAGTAATGAAATATGAAGTTATTTGTTCTCACTAATGTCACGCAATTTTTGACAACACAGCCAATTTTTAACATTTGATAAACCAGCCAAAATAAATTTACACAGGCTACATCCAATCAACACATTTCACATTCACCATGGTATCTTCATTACTTAGAATTTCATCTAACGAAGGCCAAAAAATATACTGAACTATTTTCACTTTTACTTTACTTACCGGGACCCTTAATCATTTTTCTCCACACAACAATCAAGTCCATTATTTATGTGAGGTTCCATAAATTTGGAGCCCCCTCCTAAAATGAGACTTTCCTCATTTTTTAAGACTTTAGGAAATCTGAAGTAAGCCGACGTGAGATTTTTATTGACCCAGATATCTTTAAATGAGATTTGGTGAGGTTTTGTTGTAACCGCTCACTTTGAGTTGACATAGTTGATGGACACACCCTAAGTAAGGCAGAACTCTAGAGATTACAGTTTACATATGAAATTTATTGATATTTGCAGTGTCTAAGAATAGTGCAATACTGCATTTACAGTGTCTTTTAGCTGAAGCTGGATGTAATAAGGAAAAAAGGCACTGATACGGATTTTAAGCATGAATTTTATTTCTACAAATCTTTTTCTTAAAAATAACTGTTTTACCAGCTATGCAGCAACAGAGTTATTTCCATTGTACACGACACTGACGAGGTTTTTACTAAAATGCTCTACTGGAAGTATACACTAAAAAAATTGTTTTTTTTTTTTAAGTGTTTCCAAGTTGAGAGAAGAAAAAGTAAAGAACAGTTATGGTAATTAGGAGAACCACATGAACTGTTATGTTACATAGGATATTGTTGTGATGCAGCAACAACTGTCTTCAAGGCACAAGTTCCTTGTGGATAATTCCCCCTTCCCCCTCTCACCACCACAAATCTTATTTCCTGGGAGTAGAAATGTTTGCAATGTGCCACACATTTTTTTTTTGTGTCACTCAAAACTTTTTACATTAGTGTTGACAAAACTGAGAATCTTACTCCTTCTCAAGATAATACAGACTACAAAAAAAAACAGAGTATCCCATGCAGTCATGTGGCTCTTAGAAATACCTTGGTAAAACACCAGCTGCAAGACAGAGGCCTGTATTAATCTAGGGTGGATAGTAAACCAATTCAAGCTCACTACTGATCATTATCAGACAGCAAGAAATAACTCATTTTTCCACATTGTCTATTCATGAGCACCAAGGTCTTTCCACATGAAATGGAATAACAAACTTCCTCTCAACCACTTATCACTGGAATGTGTGTATAAGAAAGTCTCCATAACTTTCAACAAAAGAAAAGCAGTTCCATAGACATATCAAAAATCACTCATCCTCAAGCTGAATCTGGTTATATATACCAAGTAAAAAACTGACCACCACACTGACAACCCAAATCTAACCAGAACCGTTTATCTGACAGTTCTCTCCTGGCCTGGAATCACTAAACCAGATTCTTTTCTGTGGCTATGTCTTCCTCAGATATTTTCCTGAAATGAGCCAAATTCTGTCCACTATCCTCCCACCTTCAGTAGACCACCTAACCTAAAAACAGGAATGTGCACAAATACTAAACCTCTAATGCTCCTAGACCTCCCTTTGGCTCCTTTCCCTGTAATAGGCCTCATGGCAAAAATTGCAATGTGCACCCACGCACCACAACTTACTTTGACCATATTAATGGCAAAACCTACCCTATCATAGGGCATGCCACCTTTACCATATCCCATCTTGTATACCAGCTCACTTTTCTCCACTGCTGAAATTCTTACATCAGCCTCTCCTAGTGCACGTTATCCCTTAGAATGAATAAGTCACAGGTTAACAGTTTAGCCCCAAAATCTAGACCTCCCTATTGGTCACTACCTCAGCACTCACTAATTTCACGACTTTCAGCTAAAGCTATAACAGTACTTGCAACACCATTTCCCAGTCCAAACTCTGCACGTGGGAATTATTGGCCTATAAACAGTCTGGAAAACTAATCACCACCTCCCTCTCTGGCCTCGTATAATACCTGCGTTCCTCTCCCCACTACACCCATCATTTGTCACTAAAATTTATATGCACATTCTTTCAATTGTATTTATAATTTAGATAAATTTCTTTCTCGGAATTAATATTTCCATCAACATCGCTTCCCCACCAACCTCAACAGTCAAATCCATCTTGTGTGGCTATGGAACCATAGGCACTTGTGCGAGCTCGAGTATGTGTACTATCTTGTCTTGAATAAAACTATTCTCCTTTTAAATTTGGCAATTGTTGGGTAAAAATTATTTTTCCGTTACATATAAACACCACCTCATGGGATTTCTTTATCTTCCACTGTTGTTTAGATAGACATGTCATATCCACTGTAGTCTGCTCTTAATTTGTATTTTGCTGTATGTTTGATCATAATTCATTAAATGAATTAAGTCATATTAGAAGATTTACCAAGTTGTCAATATTCTGGCAAAACAACGTTTTTGGCACTGCAGCTCTGAAACAACTTCAGATAATCAACAATCACGTAACACTGCAGACTTTAAACAGTTTACAGGAAGTGTAGTAAATATGCAAAAGGGAGGGAAAGGCAGCAGCACTGTTCGTTCATGCACAATATTGCTCATTACTTTTCACATCTCAAATTTAATTAACCCTATAGTTTTCTTTTAGCTCCAGTAGGAATGCCATCCATGTTTACCTTTAACACTCTTCTTTTTGATACATGCTGAAATATCTAAACACTAGCAAAACCCTCAGCAGTTCAGCATTATTACTAGTTTCTAATAGTTGCATAATGCAACATCAAAATTGATGAATAGCTATCAAGAAGCATTACATTCTAGAAGAATGATTCTGATAATTACGGCACAATTCAAAATATGAATAGAGAATGTAACTATTGTTTCCACAGAATTAAATTTTCAGAGGGGGGGGGGGGAAACCATTGCCATTAGAATTAGAGATGGGCGCCGCATTTGAAAGTCTCAGCGGCGGCACAACAAACATTTTCAGCCATTTTATGTGTGGGTTTTATAATATGTATATATCATTATTTAGTCTCAAAAAGAAAAAATACATAATGTTTCACTTATATATTCAAAATTTTGCACCGTTTATAGTAAACAAGTATAAAGATAATTTTATTTAGGCGATCTGAGATTAATCTAGGCCTTATCGCAGAAATGACTAACCTATACACAACAAATACTCTTTCGCTCAGAGTGTTTGTGCACACAAGGGCAAAAAAAAACCAGAGGAAAAGTCGGTAAGTTAAAAGATTTCCATCTTTAGGATCCGATGTATCAGATGAAACTAAATTACCTCCAACATTCTCAAACACTTGGATAATCATTATCGGCATGTACATGATGTTTCATCGATAGTTTGTGCTGCAATGATGTATCATTGGTCGAGTTTATAGAAGCAACAGGGTCCCAAACTTCACTTGTTTCTGGCACATCAAGGGCATTAATTACTTCCCTGATATATGAGGAAAGAAAGGATATTCTTTTATATTGACCCGAAATAAGTAACTACTTCTTTGAGACCCAGAAAACAGTAATTCAAAAGTGATACTGCTACGACCTCTCATGACAGAATCGTTCGTTTTGTCACCATGTTGTGCTCAAGCCGAAACTTGTTCAATAATTTGTCTTCTAACACAGAATTCAGGATGTGAATTATTTCAGAACGAAACAAAAAAGTCACATTCATTGTACATATAGACATGACCTCAACTGCTTCGTGAAATGTAGATCTTTCAAGTATAAAAGATTCGACTCACTTTTGTTTAATCTTTGACTCATCTTGACCAATCCTTCCAGAAGTGTTCATTAAGTCGCGGCTGCATATGTGGGTTAAACTTTCCGGTATCTCTGGAAATATGTGCCAACAAGTTGGTGTTGCAGTTTTGATAGAAGGAATGTGTATAATACTTCCTGATCCTGGTACGAATAGAGAGCTCTCTTCAGCTATTTCATCCAATCTTTGTGTGTACCAGTTCCATCAAATCATTATCTAAAATAGGATTGGTCTCATATTTTGTAGATATTTAACAATACTATCAAGGGAATCCACAAATTTTTCCATCTTTTCAGCATCTGCTTCTAGCTCTGGCAAGGTATATATAACTCTCTTGACAACCTTCTGGCATTCTTTTTACAGGCATTTCAATCCCTGGAACTCTATTTACGCCTCCACTCATGAGATTATAGAGCCCATGACCAAGACAGATGGATGTTCCATGTTAGCAAACGAAACTGCTCATCGCACATGTCCTCCAGCATCAGTGACAGCTAGAATAATCATGTCATTCAGTCCGAGGTGTTTCTTTACACCTCTTATCATGCCTTATATTATGTCTCCAGTATTCATTTTCTCCGTAAGTTGAATAGTCAGGATTAAGTAGTTCACTGTTTTTACTGCAGTTAGGCAAGCTAAACAATAGACTTGATCGGTATTCACGATTTTGTCCTTATTGGCTTCTTTTATCACTAAACTCCTAAAGTATTTCAAACAAAATCTAGTTTGGCTTAGAGAGTCATTTAACACTCTTAAGAGTTTTTTTTAACATTAGTTTTAGCACATTCAGTCATTTTAACCCTTACTAATTCACTCAGTTTAACGAAAAGGTTAAAAAACGCACTGTGGTATTAGGACGTGTTGAACATGCCGCGAAGCAAATGGCGGCGGCAGCACGCTACTATGATCTGGTGGCATCATGCCGGTGCAGCTCCCATCTCTAATTAGAATATGGCACAATTTTTAGGTACAATATATTGACAGTTAATCAAGTAGCAACATGATGTTGCAATTTTCTGTGCAGTTTTCAACTTCTGTTTAATTTTAAATACTCTGAACCAAATTATAAATTTGCTTTAGTACTTTTATCTTTTTATAGATACATATAACACTGACAAATATTTGTTCCCAAGTTTCTTCCTACAAAATACTACACAGGAAGCAACAGTGAGTTCATAAACATTTCAAATGCACAATAATTCTTAAGAATTTTTTTTTTATTTCTTGTTTACTATGAAAAATTTGTGTGTGTAGCTGTACTGAACAGCAGAAAAATGTATCAGTTAAAGTAAATCATCACAAGGAACAATTTGTAAGTAATTAAAAAAATAAAAAAACAAGTGTCTGTAGTTGTGGCTGTTGTTATCCAGAGTCTTATCAACTCATTCCACAAGTTTTTTCTTATTCCCAGCATAGGTGATTTCTCGAAAGCATTTGATGGCCTCATATGGCCAAAAAGAACATTTTTCCTTTAATTGACTTTTGGACTTAAAATACTCCAGAAATTACCCATTTGCTATCCCAAATGGCCACAGTACCCTCAGAAGCATTTGCACAACATAGCTAATATGCAGTAGTGCTGAAAAGTTTAATTGACTACCTATTTCTAAATTTATTTGAAGAACGTAAAATAATTGTAATATTTTTACCTGAACCTAAGTTCCCTGCTTTCATTTTAAAGTCTTTTATCCATTTTAACATAATCAGGAACAATCAATACTTTTATGGTGGCAGGAAAGGTGTTGGGCACATATTCCCAACAGCTAATAAAGCTCATCTTAGAAGAGGAAATCAAATATAGCAATATCATACTAGGAGAAAAATCTGGAATAAACAGGGACTATTGGAAATTTAAATGGGGGGGATATTCACAAAGCTGGATACTGAGCCGCCGAACTAAACTAGTTCTATAGTTATTGAGAACAAACTATCACGATAAACTGTTCGCATAATGAAACAATCTCAATTATCTAAAGTGTTCATTTGTAATTACGAGGGGGACTACAGAATTTATAAACTTGACAATTAACAATCAATGCAGAGTAAAGGAAGCTGTCATTTATTCAGACAAAGCAATGAAAGCTCATTTTTGTAAGAAATTAAACACCACAAAAGCAGGTAAATACTCTGCATTGTAAAACATACCATCATAATGATTCAAGGATATTTTCATTTGCACAATAAAAAAAGGTGGTCTGGAGAAACTTCAAAAGATTACACTTTTCAGTGTTCCATCCCATCTGCATTAATAATGATGGGTAAAATGTTTAGTAAGTTAACCTAGAAGCAAGGCATCAAACTAAAAAGCATTCTAGAAAGGTCAACATTTACCTAAAATAGTCAATGAAACAAATTGAAGCTACTGAAAATCTGGCATAACTGGAGACTTCACACCTTTTGCTTGATATTTTTAACTTCTTTGTAAACGGGTTTCTAGAACATTCTTGCTTCACAGTCCTACGATCATAAACTCAGTCCACAATCCGAAGGTTGGTTGGATCATGCCGAACCAGGTATAATATGCCACTGTGTTGCCAGTAGGACGACCAGTTTCTTTCCTGATAGACCTACAATTTGACCTGGAATTTGAACCATGATACGTCCTGGGGTAGCTTATATGATCAAACAACTTTTGATTCCTGTCCAAACCGGGATTTGAACTTATGACCTGACCCAGAACTTGTGAATGTAGGAGTAGTAATTATGAATTTCAATCCAGCAAAGTGGGATCCCACATCATTAGACAGTCTGGCGGATGCCACACAAAATTAAGTGGACCCGCAAAATGCAGCAAAAACATGTCAGTCTGTGTGACTCGCTGGCCCACCCTGTTTGTATCAGATGTATTGCAGTGTTTTCCTGTACCCCTGCAGTTGGCAATTGACTTGTGTGAACAAACATTTGTTTTTGTTAACATTCATCATTCGTAAGTAAATAGATCCACTTTTATGTACTCACTAGCTGGTACCCACGACTTCGTTCGTGATTGTAAAGAATTCATATTGACAGCTATAGACATCTAACCACCCTAGTGCACGATGGGAGACTCGATACTATTACCACACACAAGTACCAGTCTTCTGCGCTATGTAGTTCCGGCAGCAAGGTAAAATTTACGGATACACACAAGTCTTTGGATGAAACACGAAAATATTCATGATCGACCTATTTCAAACACCATTTTTCACACACTCCCACAGTTATCGAATTTCAACGTTATGATCGATGGGAGACTCTGTTACTACCACACACAAACGCCAGTGATCTGCGATTGATAGTTTTCACTTAAAAGTGATACACCGTGACACATGCGTTTTAGGCAGAAATATGAAATTGCCGCAGGTCGACCATTTTCATCCCCCATATCTTCCACACCCCCATAGCTACAGACATCTAACAACCATAGTGCACAACAACAGACACGATTCTACTACCACACATAAACACCAATGCTCTATGCTATGTAGTCGTGGTAGAAAAGTGAAATCTGCGGAGACATATGCCTTTCGTCAAAATACGAAAATATCCTTGGTCGGCCACTTACAACCACCATATCTACAACAGTTTGTGAAATTCGGCCGCTGTTGTGATCGAAAGGTGACTGTGCTACTACTACACACAAACGCCAGTAGTGATCTGTAGTTTTCGCTGAAAAGTGATACACCATGACACTATTGTCTTTGGCAGAAGTATGAAATTGCCACAGGTCGACCACTTTCAACCCCCATTTCTCCCACACCCCCATAGCTACCGACATCTAACAACCATAGTGCACTACATGAGATACGATTCTACTACCAAACACAAACACCAATGCTCTATGCTATGTAGTTGTGGCAGAAAAGAGACAAATGCGGAGACAGTCGAAATACAAAAAAATCCTTGGTCGGCCAATTACAACCACCATATATACCACAGTTTCTGAAATTCGGCCGCTGTTGTGATCGAAAGGTAACTCTGTGCTACTACTACACACAAACGCCAGTTATCTGTGATATGTAGTTTTCACTGAAAAGTGATACACCATGACACTTTTGTCTTTGGCAGAAGTATGAAATTGCCACAGGTCGACCACTTTCAACCCCCATTTCTCCCACACCCCCATAGCTACCGACATCTAACAACCATAGTGCACTACATGAGATACGATTCTACTACCAAACACAAACACCAATGCTCTATGCTATGTAGTTGTGGCAGAAAAGTGACAAATGCGGAGACAGTCGAAATACAAAAAAATCCTTGGTCGGCCAATTACAACCACCATATATACCACAGTTTCTGAAATTCGGCCGCTGTTGTGATCGAAAGGTAACTCTGTGCTACTACTACACACAAACGCCAGTTATCTGTGATATGTAGTTTTCGTTGAAAAGTGATACACCATGACACTTTTGTCTTTGGCAGAAGTATGAAATTGCCACAGGTCGACCACTTTCAACCCCCATTTCTCCCACACCCCCATAGCTACCGACATCTAACAACCATAGTGCACTACATGAGATACGATTCTACTACCAAACACAAACACCAATGCTCTATGCTATGTAGTTGTGGCAGAAAAGTGACATATGCGGAGACAGTCGAAATACGAAAATAACCTTGGTCGGCCACTTACAACCACCATATCTACCACAGTACTACAGTTTCTGAAATTCGACCGCTGTTGTGATCGAAAGGTAACTCTGTGCTACTACTACACACAAACGCCAGTTATCTGTGATCTATAGTTTTCGCTGAAAAGTGATACACCATGACATTTTTGTCTTTGGCAGAAGTATGAAATTGCCACAGGTCGACCACTTTCAACCCCCATATCTCCCACATCCCCATAGCTACCCACATCTAACAACCATAGTGCACGACAGGAAAGACGATTCTACTACCATACACAAACACCAAAAGTCTATGTTATGTAGTTGTGGCAGGAAAGAGAAGTATACGGAGATACGAATTTTTGGTCGAAATATGAAAACACCCTGCACTGACCAACTTCAATCATTATATCTCCCACATCCCCACAGCTATCGGCATTCCGCCAACGTTGTGCACGACAGGAAACTCCATGCTACTTCCACCCACAAACATCAGTGATCTGTGCTAGGTAGTGGTGGCTGAAAAGTGAAATATAGGAAAAAACACGTCTATTTATATATATATATATATATGTAAGATTAAAACTTAGGTTTGTTTAGAGTACACTTTTCTATCATCTGAATTACGTTTTGTATTTAGTATGATTTTCTTACTACATAATAAATATTTTTTTATGTGTCACACGTCGTCTGTAATTGCAGATAAAGTAATTGTGACAACTTCCTGCATTTGCGGATTATTCACTGCTAGGAAACTAATGTTGTAATTTTAACGATTGCATACCTAGTTATTTAGCAGTTGTATATCCTTTGACCTATTGTCTCAACTGCAGCCTCAATGTGCTTGAAACATGTTCTTTGACAAAAGCCGCCTATTTACAAGTGCCGCTCTGGCTTTTGATTAATCTCTCTTGCAACGATTTGGTCAATCACCACAATAAATTATTTGAGTGAATAGCATGTACCCTTTCAATTCATTATTTAGACTAAAGGCAACAAAAGTAATAATAAAGTCTTCATGGGTGTATCGCCACACTTGTAAAAACACCATGCCACCTCCATATTCCTCACATGCGAAATTTCGTGTTTACACAACGCAATCTGGTGATACATCCGTGAGGACTTCATTGCAATTATACGCCGAGAAAGTCTCCTTTTTTTACATAAAAAATTAATTTTCCCCCTAAAAAAAGTAATTAGCTACTTAAAGTAAAACTGAAATACTTTACAGTTTACGTCTTAGTGAGTAGTTTCTTTTAATAACAATTAATCAACTATAAGATCAATCAAATCAGTAGACAATAATGAATCCCACAAAAACAATTCTTGTAAAAATAGACCAAGTCTCGTCCTTGTGCAGTTACAAAAAGTTATGAGATGTTATTCTGAGCCATGTCTACACTTTACATGGTATATTCATTTTATAATTGATTTTATAATTGATTTAATAATTGATTTAATAATTTAACTAACAGATGTTTATTATTTAATTTGTTAACACTTTGGTCATCTTTTCCCTTCTATGAACTACTTTTAATACCTACTGCAATAGCTTTCCACGCCTCATCGCCAGTATGCGCCCTGTACACTCCCATTACCCTCCTCATGTCTTGCAACGAATCCCATTTCAGCTCCTTTATCATATCTGTCACTGATTGCATTCTGCGATAATTTCCAGAAACAGCTCTAGCACCCCTTCCTTGCACCTTCTCCAACTCCTGTATTTGATACTCAAAATGTGGGTCCTATACTACACTACCATATTCGAGCAATGGTCTGACCAAAGTTTTGTAACCCAATTCCTTTACTTCTCTCATACATCCCCTCATCACTCCCTCCAACAAGTGCAGGATTTTGAAACCTTTTCTTACCACCTGTCCAATGTGTCCTGCCCAGTTAAGCTTGATATCAAATGTAAGGCCAAGATATTTACATTTAAAGTCTTCAGCAAGCAATTCTTTCCCCACTTTATATTCATAATTAACCTTTTGTTTTTTAATTGTGTATATAATTAGCTGACTCCTCTTTGCATTTATCTTCAAACATATTCGCATGAATATCCTTGCCTGAACCCATGTTGCCTACTTGAAACCCACTTATGTTCCTCACATACATTTCTGATGTTGTTGCATATCAATCTTACCATTAATTTACCTACCACTGAAGTCAAACTGATTGGCCTGTAATTTTCGACTATTTCTCACTCCTCTATGTACCGGTACTACTATCGCACTTTTCCAGTCTTGTGGTAAGCAGTAAGTATCCAGACTCAATTTAAATAATATTTCAAGATACGGTACAATGACTCATCCGGCTATCTTTAAGATATCTGTAGTAATATTATCTGCACCAGCCCCCTTATGTTTTCTCAGCTTGCTTATTTCCTTCATGATTTCTTCCAGATGAGTTTCAAATTTTTTAGTATCTTCATTTCTAATCATATTGTTAAGCTCGTTCTCATAGTTCCCGTTTCTGATTCATTGTCCCTAATGCTCTCACTAAACCAGTTAATATATCTGCCTTTTTCAAATCCTCAGTAACTACTTCACCATCCTTATCTATAAGCATCTCCACACCCTCCCTTCCCCTCAGTTTCCTGATATAGCCATAGAAATTTCTAGATGCATCAGTCAGTGGTCCTCCTGCACTGATAATACTCTTCATAAACCCATCTTTAGCCACTTTCTTTGCTGTTATTAAGTCCTTGTTTAGTTGTTTCAAATATTCCCTACTACCCTGCTGTCTCTTAACTCTGTTATGTTCTCTTCGTACCACCCTCTTTAACCTCCTCACTTCCCTATTATAGTACACAGGTTCTCTACTTCTCTTTATTTTCTGCTTTGGAATGAATTTTTCTTCCCCATTTCTTATTATCTTCTTGAACTCTTCCCACCTTGACTCTACTGTACTTGTGCCTTCCTTCCATTTGCTAAAACGTTCTCTGAAATATCTCTTCAAATTTGAAATCTATGCCTTTTTATAATTGTACCTATTTCCCCCTTCAATTTTGGCTGCTGGTTGACTGAATCCTCTAATATCCGCCAGAACTGCGTCATGATTACTTTTTCCTTCCGTTACTTGACACCCCACAAGGTTATCATCGGGCTTTATTAGGAGTATATCCAAAATATACTGCAAAAATCCCACACGGTTGAAAACACTGCGGAATTGCAATCCTTAGTCTTAACCAATGAGTTACCAGACCGCTCTGTTTATCGGATAATTTGTTGGAAACTTGGAATGTTTGTTAACCAGCAAAAACTAATTTACACAGTAACTGTCACTGATATCATTGATTTCATTATCTCAAACAGTTTTTAACTGTATAAAACATACACGAGCAATCTGTTTTTGATTTGAGAGGAAATAGCATCACAATTTAAAGTTTACAAACCAGCCTCAGAATTGTATGGCAGAAGAAATATGAGGAAAATCCTGAATACAGCAACAAGACTTGTCACAATAATTCCGTTTTCAATATCTAACATGAAATTGCCAATCTTATAATAATGTATTTGAAACAGTGTGGAGTGGAAATATAAAAGCTAAGAGCATTGGCAATACGAGTAGTTATAATAGAAATTTGGAGTCTCTAAAACAATAGTGCTTAGTTAAAGCTCAGAAGGAATACTTCTCACTTGGTGCTTTATTCTTCTTGTTTGTAAAATTCCACTACCATGTTGACAGGTGAAGGGTTTTCTTTTCCATCTATATTGAAATAAGTATTGTCTTGCAACCATAGCTGGGCACAGTTAAGCCAAAAGTTAACTTTTTTAATCGTTAATCCGCTTCTTAAAAAGTTAACTTCGATAATTGTTAAAGCATTACATTTTTGCGAATTTAACGCAAGTTAAATTTATCCATCAACACATGTACCAAATGTCCCTCTGATTCTACAATATATAGTGGAATCATGTTGGTAATGAAAAAGTTTACAATGCATTGGTCTAGACAAGCTTGGGATAGGCTGCTGTCTGTAACTACAATGCCAAAAAATTCACCAATGCTTTGTTGACAACCTTTTGTTAGCTGATGGTGATGGAAAACAAGACTCCAACTGTAAATATTTGGATGTTTGCTTCCTACTCGTGAATGGTTTAGTATTATTAAGGATAGAAATGTGAGTCTTGCAAAAAAGTTCGAATTCATAATTCCCAATCTTGATTGAAATGCAACATTACCACATAAATGTGGCCAAGGATTTTTAATCTTCTAATTGTTGTAATCATGTAACGAAAAAATTTCATTTATTTCACAAAAACTCCAGAGCAACACACAATATATTGTAAAAATTATAAATTATATAAATATTAAAATCAATCACTGACTGGATTTGAAATGTGTAACTGGTTTTCAGATGTAAATAAGAAAAGAAAGGGAAATTAACCCACCTCATACCAAAGTGGATGGATGCGATGAGAGGGAACACTTATGCTGACAAACAACTACACAATATTTCAGCATCTGCCTTGTTCACAAGTAGAACGGGCCATTTTGGGTCTAGAATAGTTCCCAGTTGGCAGACAGGTTCAGTTAGGTATATGCTTATTTTGTTCAGGGTCTGTCCTTAGAACTTGCCAGCATGACTGGGCAGGTCACCACCCTTTTCTGGTAGTTGGAGGATTATGCGTGGAGGCAGAGAGCAGTCCCATAGGGTGAAATACAGGTAAATTTGCATTTCAGCCAAGTAAAATACAAATGCTCAATAACTAGCATTCCTGCTCACACTGTCACGCCTGCAATAACAGTTACATCACTCACACCTTACCTAACTTGTTCGCTATTCGACTCACCGAACGAACTGTTGTGCCTTGGCGCGCTATTGAAGCAAACTAAATGACAACAACCAATGTAACACACTAAAGTTAACGGAAGTTAAGAAGTGCGTTAATGATATTTTAGGCTGAAAGTTAAATTTCTGCAATTTTGTTAACTTTGCTAGTTAACTATTAACAGTTTTCTGCCCAACTGTGCTTGCAACACTGTTTTCTGTACAATTGTTATTATGTTTGTGTTAATTATTAAATACATAGTCTAAACTGGTCAAGCCACAGTTGGAAACACGACTGTATGAACATGAGGCAATGAGGTAGTACACACTGATAAAGTAGGATTTTAGATTTATTAGTATAATTTTCATTTGGGTTTTAAATATCAGCATTTCAAACAGCATTCCCTAAATATATATAGGTTTATAGTATGCTGGAAATCTGATATACAAAACATATTTCCATGTAACTATTGTCATTGTATGAAATAGATTGACAATAAAACCGACTATGCATGTTCAACATCTGATTTACAAATATAATTTGTGACTGCAAATAATTTATAGCCAATTTAATTCCTTATTTATACAAATGTATTGCTAAAGAGGACTCCTCCCTCGATGAAACGTATTTTATTTTGTAATAGAATTACAAATAAACAAGCAGCCCAGTATCCAACACTGTTCAAAACATGTAGTTTGAAAGGAACAGCAGATACACGCCACCAAAAAAGAAGTGAAATGTGGTTATTTCTTGACACGAGTTTAGCTATCCCAAGATTTTAATTGCAACTTAATATACTACTTATGGGTTTCAATGCAATGCAGTGGAGGAAAACTGCTGTATGAAGACTGATGAGTTGTCTAAATGGGTGAATAGAAACTAAATAATCATCAAAATATGGCATTTAATTTTTGCAAAGTTAACAATGCAGTACCAGTAGTGTTCATAAACTCAATTCATGTCGTAGCACTGCCTAACTTTTAATGAAAAATATTTTGTTTGCTTAAGGCAATTTGAAGAATGACTAGTTTTCAGCACTAACAACTGAAATTATATTTAACACAGCACATAGTCCACAAATATTTGACAAAATTATGAAAGGGGAAGCATATTTCTGTGCCACCCTGCTTATTCTGAACAAGATTTTTTAAAATGAACTTTACAATATAAAAAATGCTTCTGATAGATATTGCTTTAAGTTGTATAGCATGCCTACATCAAAACAAAAAAACTGAACCTTGTGTAACCCAACTAATTCAGAAACCACTTCAAATTTTTTGTATCCTTACAAAAGCATGTTTTAATGTGGAAAGTTATATATAATTTTATGGATCGGGAAAGGAACTTCAATATTAACACAGTGATTCTTTAGATTTACATTTATTAATAAAAAGAAATTGTCAGTAACACATTCATTACAAGGCTATTCCTATTACAGATGAGATATTCACTTCATAATCATACATAAAATTAAAGGCTAACGAATAAAGAAATAAAACAGCCTAGTTGTCACTACTGAGATGATCACATTTACTTTAAACCACCTGTAATATATCAGACAGCTATGATTTTGTAATGAGGATTTATGTAATTTTAAAGTGAATTTTAATATTTACTTCCCACAACTGCACTTCCATACCCTTTCTTGACTGAAAAGCTACGTCAGAAAAACACATGACATTGAATTTGATTTTGGCAAATGAGACTTGCAACAAATCAAGTCAGTTGTCACATTAATCAAAATGTGAATCAGTTAACAAGATATAAAAAAAGATACAGCTATTCAGGTTGAGAGAGAAACAAATACATGCAGCTAGTGATTACTTCTGAAGATACACTATGAATGAATCTGTTACACACTACACAATTTCAATGTACTTGCTGGACAAGTTAAATGCCGGTACAAAAGCGAACATCTCTCCCCACAAGTATGGAATGTGGCTGTGAAAGGTCAAGAAAGGGTGCTAAAGTGTCAGCCAAAGAGTGGGGACCCTAGTAGCGACGCCTTTTAGAGGGGTAATCACCCCCCCTACGGTCGCCACCCCCCGGTCCCCATCGGCTGCGTCCTGCTGCTGCAGGACCCCCCAGATCTTCCCTCAAGTCACCCCGTGCACCTTCGCCGTAGCGGCTTGCGCCTCTGTCGTAAGCATCCATAAACGCCTTCGGGTCCTAAGCGCAAATATGACATTTCACAACAGGGGTGCGTGAAAGTCACGAAGCATCCGCCGGCACGATTTGAACATAGAAAGAAATGAGAAAATTTTCTGTTAGAGCTATTATCAGGAGGAATAGACCAGTTTCCACCTTAATCCTAAGGGATGAATTCACAGATTAGCCAGAGCTGATCTGAGCAGCTGTGATTTAATTGTGGACCAGAAAACTGCCAAACACTGGAATATTGCACACATTACGCTAAGTGCATAATAGCACTTGCCAAGAAATTTTTGCTCTTAGTTTCATACAACTCAATTATAGATAAACGTATAGAGACAGCATAAGTTCATTTCTAATTCTGTGCTTAACCAACGCAAATAAACTATTCCTTCCGTTCCAATAACAATTCTTGGAAATTTGGTAAATGTGCCAACCTAAAGCCACTTCTCAGCTAAACATTCATTTTTTCAGTTCTAAAAGCAATTCTTAACTTAGTTATTGCTGGTTTATTTTAATAAAACTTCTGCCACAACCCAGCCTACATAAAACACCCAAACTTTTTATCACCGGAGAAAAATTATACACATCCCAGCATTTCTTGTAACAGCTATAAACCAGTCATTTTCTATGTATCAAAAATTCTGTTCCAACTGCATCCAAATTGATTTCCGTGTCTTCAGAATTTATGCTTAAAAATGGCTTGATTATTTTTTGCTGTTTTGTTCAATACTCGTGCAACTAATTCAAATTAAATGAAAACTGAACCAACACTGATATTTCAGATTTATTTCGCTCTTCAAGAAACAAGTTTCATTATAACTTTAATAATATCACCTTTCGTCCAAATCAATAATCAATTTCACAAAGACTGGATAGTTGATTGTAGCAGTGTTTATTTTGCTCCATTTTAATCTCCAGTAATTACTAGTTAATTAAAAGTATTTTTCACAACACAAGATATTCCCTCCCAAAATCAGGTAATATGAAACAAAGCACATGTGCTGCAAGTCTGACTTTAGTACTTAATATACTGCTGATGGATTGCTGCACTATGGAGAATGTGGTAATGTTCATCCATCTTACAAAGCCTGCAAGTTTCTCGTAACTCTCTTCACACAACTGATATTTATGTGCATGGGAATAGAGACCATTCAAATAAAAACCTAAATTATGAAAAAAAAAGTGCACAAGAAATGTAATCAGGGTGTCCAGTATTATTGGATTGGCAAAATTAAATGCACCAGTTGTACATGCTCATGGAAATGGGAACAATAAACACATTCCATCAATGCTGAACATAAAAACCTAATAACTTTGTGAAACCTGAGATTATCAATTGCTGTAATGGATTAGCAAAAATATAAATGATGAAAATTTATCAAAATACGCATCATTCCTTGTGGATGAAGAAATTTTTATTAAATGAAGTGTAGATAGTTTTTTAAAATGAAACTTCTTAAAAAACAAGCCGAAAATGAAAAGGAACCATATGCAACTGTCAAAAAATCTAGCATGTATAAAAACTTGACGTACAAATATGTACAAATTTTAGTATCGGTCAAAACTTCCTAAAATCCATCCTCGAAAGCTTAGTATGTTCTGCATAATAAATCATCAACTAACAAAATTAAACATTTCATGTAACTACCTTGAACCACAACAGCTAAGATGATCTCACCCCACAAACATAAAAGATGGAAAGAACACTGATTTTACGGAAGCCACAGTATATCTTAGTTGGAGCAAAACAAGAAATTTTTCAGCTGTAATTAACACACTGAAATGAAGGAACATTTAAAATTCATAGAATCCTCTAACTTATTGAAGTTGAAAGATAGAACCACTAGGAACAAACTTTAACAAACTCTTCTCCCAGATTAATAAGACAAACATTTAAAGAGTTTGCTAATGGTTTTTGCCCTACAATATTTGTTATAAATTCAACTAAAAGTATACTATGAAAAAAGTCTGCATCACTTAAATTGAACAATAAAGACCTAATGCAACAATTTCTCATGTTAATGTTTTCCCAAAATATTTTTTAGAAATGTTCAAAATCTTATTTTACAAACAGTTTAAGCAGTGAAGCGTGTTAAGACTACCATTTGCCTTATGATGCTCAATGTGTTTCACTCTTTAAACTGCATCCTGTAGATTTTGTCAATTTTTTTTGGGATCATTTGACCAACAGCCAAATATTCCTTTGGTAAAAAATACTATCAGAAATAAGACAGCTGTATTTAATACCTGTAATCCAATTTGCAATATTGCAAGTAAACTATACAACAATTGACTATAAATAAATCTTTTACTTCCAATAAACAATGGTTGACCAAAGACTAACATTGCTATGAAGTTCAAACAGAAGGCCCATTATTCACAGAATGATATGGGTAATGTATTTTATATAAAATATCAACCTGCCACCCAATGAATGAGGTAATCAGAAGTAACAAATCTGTAATCAATATTATCCATAATGCAAGTTGAAAACTACAACACAAAACGATACAGGCACTAAATAATCAATGCCCATTTGTTCCCATACTTAAAACATTTTACACAAGTTTTGCAGTAAAATAACATTCAAATACACCTACCAACATTTGTAAAAAGCCTACTGACGTCACTCATACCAATGCTGATCTACGGGTTAAAGTAACTCATGATGAATACAATTGTTTGAATACATTAGCAGAAAAAGGTAGAAAGATGTTCATACTGATCTTCAAATAACGATTTCCAATAGGTTTTAATGAATTATCAGCATTCCGCATCTCAAACAGATACTCAAGACACTGAAGTGTTTAATTTCTTATGAACCCTGGTTACTCTAATTCAAAAGATAAATCTGATATTCCAACAAATTTAAGACCATAAAATCACAGCACAAGAAATGCTATCAGTGATAGAAAAATGAACATAATGTATGTGATATTCGTAATAGTATTTGGCATTTCCTGGTCCAATACAAAGTTAAGTTTACTGAGCATTGTGTGAAGTATATATATTTACATTGCTATTACTCACATAATGCTCAGTTATGTATAATTGCAAATAATAAATACACATCTTTGAACAAGTCAACAAAGCTATTACTCAAGTACATTAACTACATAAAAACATCTCAAAACTTCAAGCTCCAGATAACGTTCTGACTACAAGACGGCAACAGTTCAGAATTTTAATTTCAACATGGAACTGTATCATGCAATACACTAGTCATTAATAAGCTTGAAATATGAAAACCTCGAAGAATCAACAGCAAAAGCGTTATTAATGTTCTTAGCTGCTGTTCATCAACACACATGAAGGATTTAAATTACACTAATGTAAGATGAGAATACTGGACTGACATTGAGCCAAACATCCAGTACCACCCTATTCAAAGGAATTGACTAATTATAGCACAGCAGCTTTTCTATATACATTTTTGTAATATGCTCACTGAACATATGAATTCCACACCCATAATGCAAAAATGAGATTTTATAAATCCAGTTGGCCATAAGGCTGCAAAAATACTGCATAATTGTTAACAATGTATTCGCAAGAGCAAAAACTCTTACACCACTTGCTTAATCAACTGACCAACAGAAGTTAGATTTAACAGATGAAACAACCTCCAACAGCAAAACAGATATGGCTGAATTTCTTGCCAACATGCTTCACCATTAACTTTCACAATTATTTCATGATCTTAGTCTACCTGTTCACACCAATGGCTAAAGCAATATAAAATTTAAACATCCAGGTGCTGTAATGAAGGAATCGATGTGAATTATTTTGCAAATGTTTCAATTATTTCAACAAAATTTATATATAGTATAGAGTCCTTTTCCTCCAATAATTAAGTGACAGCAAGGAAAGAATGGAATATTAAAATCTAGCATTACATGTTTTACTGAAATTACTATCTTCACTGGGTGGTCTCATTTCTATCAGATCAAAATTAACTTCAAAAATTATAACTAATAGTGAAACTATAAACATAGAATGAAGTATACAAAAGTGGCTTGCAACAAACTAGGAAGGCCCTCTTCACATCACGCAATTCCGTGACATACTTGGGTATCATTAATTTGAGTTGCCTGTAAGTGTGATATCCACATATTACTTCGTACCACACACCAAGTATACTGTGAAGCAACACAATAGGCCCATTTACACATACATGCCAAACTGCCAGTTTGGAAAGGCGTACCAACTGCCACGCTGTAGCGTGAAGTTGGAGCATGCACTCCTGGAGCGTTGTCATGAAAATCAACACTAGTCATGCATGCCAAGGGTTCAGGTTGGAGTGCACACACTAAAAGTGTCCATATAAATGCAATTTCCAAGAGTTTTGGCTGGTGCGTGGACTTTCTGCCAGCCTGGAATTTTTTTAGACATTCCAAATTTGTGTCTTGTAGTTGTATTTATAAGTGTGAGTAACATTCATAAATGAAATCAGAGAAACAGCAATAGCATGTGCTGTTTTATATATAATTTTCGGTGCAGAAGAACTGTAATAAATAGCTAAAACCTGCAGATTGCCACCAGGGCGTGCACTCCATCGCAATGTAATTAAATATTAATATAAAAACATTGCTTCAAAAGTAGGGATCAGTATGGACAAATTCTCCATTTGAGAGGTTAAATTTACAATTGTAGTTTGATATTTGACTATTTTATAATTGGTAGCTTCAAAGATGATTACCACAAGATTTAAAATTTTAACTCTTTTTTTTCTACACCATCTCTAAAATTATGCACAAAATGACTGGCAATTTAACTGCTTCCAATGCAATAAATGTTAAAAGATCAAACTATCGCAGATAAGGCCAGTTTTCTCTTATGCAGAACTAGTCTTGTTTGATATATCCTTCTCAGTTCTTTTCCCAAGACTTCGAACATTCCTAGAATTTTTTAGAAGCAAAACCTTGCTTTCCACTTGCACAAACCCTACAGAATTCTACTAACCGTTCATATGAACGATATTTGGTACTTTGGTATTAACCAGTACCAACTTTCTTCTTCTAACCATCCGGAAAAGGTTTTAACAAACAGTTTAGGCCTCGTGGAAGTGAGATTATGTTGCCAACATCCATCTTTAGTGTGACTCGAAGTGAAGCTATGAGTTGTTTAATTTTGTTAATAATATAACTTTCAAGTTATTAAGGAAACACTTAGAAACAAATAGTGACACGGAGCTTATGTTAAAGTAACCAACTTTACTTTCCACAAACTGTACACTCTTGCAGCGTTCTACAAATTCTACTAAATTATCTCTTGATCACATTCTCAAGTTTTATAATTATTGGTGGTTTTCATGACATCACCAAGAATTTCAAACAAAACACGAAAGGGTATCGGCACATCAAATGTACAAAGCCCGTAAAACAGTAGGCACAGAGACCTGCGCACCAGATATGAACATTCAAAGT
The DNA here is from genome assembly GCA_031002005.1 of Vandiemenella viatica. NCBI lineage: Eukaryota > Metazoa > Arthropoda > Insecta > Orthoptera > Morabidae > Vandiemenella > Vandiemenella viatica. The sequence goes on from JARYHS010011408.1 coordinate 186,302,457, forward strand.
GGGCGCCAAATCTCTGACCAGTATTTACATCGGAAGGATTGATGTGAGTGCCTGGAGTGTACACTCCAAAACTCGGAAAAAAATGTTTGTAAACTGGCTTTTCTCTTCAGTCTGCTTCTAGCCATGTTAAACATCATTCTAGGAAGCATCCCTGTGTGGCTTCTGAGTTTTTCCTCAGGTCAAGTGAAGATGCATCAAGTGATGCCACCATCACCTATTATTACTACACCAATCATAGAAAAATGGAAATCTGAAGAATGTTGTGGCACCTTTAAATCATACATACAAGAGATAAAATAATGTTCAGCATGTGACTAAAATATATTTAAGACGTGATAATCACTTATTAAAACTACTGATAGGACTATTACAGTCAAGAAAACCAAATAAATAAGCAAGGTATAACGCAGTACTAATTAAATTTGCTGCTAATTAAACTTAATTCACCCCAACCAGAGGATCGAGGTCATAGGTCACGTTCCTATGGCCCCACTCCTCAACTATCTCTTCAACTGAACACTGTACATGTAGGAAAGTAGTAAATTTCCTTTTCCAATTAGAGAAAGATAGCAGACGGGATAAAGCAGACTGACTGAGTCACCTGTTACTGAACAGGCTATGGTCTGCTTAAAGTTACATAACACATGCTGAGCAAGAGTACACCAGTGATACTCAACCTTTTTCTTTCTAGGCCACAATAACATACACTACAATAAAACTCCGCATTTAAAATCAAGTATTTATTTTAACGGCCGTTTCCGATAAATCCGGCATATAATTGCTAAGCTTCAGGGCACACGGAAAGGGTTGGCGGGCAGCATGAGGTTGAGTACCACTGGTCTATCGTCAACTATGGGGAAAAAAAAGCATTCCCTTATAACAAAGTGCAACTTCTTGAATTTCTTGATTGAATTACACATTCCTGTCGAACAAAGGTTCACAAAAAGTTAATTTAACTTCCTTATTAAACTGTTTGTTAATACACATATTTGATTACAAACATGTTTCCTGTTGATTTAATATTGACTTAAGTATTTATACTAACTGCACGATGAAAATGGATAGTTCTCAAACACTAAACTGAATAATATTGTGTTAACTCTGATAACGAGTATTCTGGGAACCTGACAATGCAGCATTATAAGTAATGAAATTAGGAAAAAGAAAGCTGTTTTAGGCAATATAAATGACAAGGGAAAATGACTCATCACTCACCAAAGTTGAAGGCTGTGATGAGAGAAAGACATGAAAGGCACTAAAATGCACAATATTTCCATTTATTCCTTATTCATGCTGTAGGAAATGAGTCATGTGGTTTGGGAGGTGTGCACATGCCAAAGTTTAACACGAGTCATATGTTAAAACACCTCCTAAACCATGACTTGTTCCCTACAATATGAATAAGGTGTAAAACAGAAATATCGTGTATTTTAGAGTACATCATGTTTTTCTCTTGTTGCAGCCTTCAACTTTGGTGAGTGATGAGTCATTTTTTCTTTCCTTGTGATTTATAGTGCAGCATTGTCAAAATTTTACAATATATTAAAGCCAAATGCCAACAAAAACTCACTTAAAATAATTTTAAATGATACAGAAAAAAAGGGGTTTCTCAACATCATTCGCAAACTTAACATTGGACAGGCATACATGTGCATGGTTCACACAAGACGCCACTGATGGCCGATTTTCTTGCAGATCGTGTGAGACTGGTAGAATACATGTAGGACATGTATCATTGGGGAGTGGTGCCATTTGTGCCTCCCCACTACACAAGAGTGGAAGTAATTTCCTAGATACCCTCAAGATATTCAAGTGTTCGTCATGTCACCTTGGAATTGCTCTTTGTTAAAAGTGGTTCCAGATAAAATTTACCGATAAATTTTTTTCAGCATTCAGAGAATCTGGCCGTAGACCATAAAGTCAGACCACAACAAAACGCAGAACCAATATTAACATTTATGTACTATACAGGGTATGCCAACCATAAATACCATAAAGTCTAAACTTATAAATGAACACAGTGCAGGTTGTGGCTATCCATGGAGCTGAAATTCCAACAGTGCAATTCCATATGGTGCTGCTGAATTTTTCTGATGGCAGTTTGTAACACAAGTACACAAAAGTGCAGTTAGGCATTGTAACTTCATTGAGACTTAATATATTTTATTTGAATTTTTTAAATATACATTTCGATAATTTTATGCAACTGTTTCCTGGCATCATTTGTTTAACCACATCCCAGTTATCGGGATCGGAAATAAGATTACTTTTGAACGTGAAAAGTATTTGGCCACAAATTTATATAGATGAAAGCTGAAACATTTCTAAAAAAAAAAAAAGTGATGGTGCATGTAATCAGTTTGAAATGCTCACTTTGGACGAATACCAGTCACTTTCAGCAGAAAAGTTTTCAAGAGTATATTTCCCTTCAAAAACTATAAATACGGAATAAACCTTCATGCTCAGGAGGATAAGATCTATTATACAGTAAATACAGAAATATATTGCAGAAGGAAGGCAGAATCGGTGACATGCTAGATAACCATACAACAGGATCAATACTTTTAAATGGAAAACCTTAAAAACTATACAGAGAAAATTAAAATTATGTAGTGATATGCAAAATGCCCTAGAAAGAGAAAGTGTAAATACACCCATAAAAAGTGTAGCGCATTAATATGCACTGAATATGATTAATTTGTGACGGCTGTAAATTTTGAAACTGAATTATATCTGTATCAATTAGGGTAATAAAAGTGGAATATACTAGAAAACAAAGGATTTTAAGAATATCAGATTTCCAAAACTGGTTTAAAGTTGAGACGATCTGGTTGACGAAAGGATACTTTATTTATTTTATTTATCAATCTTGTTCCATGGATCCCTGCTGAGGAAGTGAAATAAAGGCTTTGGAAAAAAAAAACAAAAAATGCCAAGTTTACAGTCACAAAGTTTCCAATATAAATTTAAATACTCTACACTTAAATTGCCATAAACACCAAGGAAAGCGGATTTTGTTTCAATAGTTACGATCACAGAATAAAAGGAAATGAAAATACTTAAAACTTGTAGGAAACCTGCCAATCTCTCATAATATCTGCGATAATGCCAGCCCAGTGAAGACATTCCAGTTAACCAGAATTAAATAGACCCTGCAGCAATCTTAATTTTACAGCTATTAAAACAGTAATAAAACATTACAAAAATGATTTCACTCATAAATTACTAATACTGAAATTCCTGCCAGAATTTTTTTTTTTTTTTTTTTTTTTTTTTTTTGTAACAGTTTAACGTCCCTTTTTAACAACGTGGTCTTTAGAGACGGGAAAGGATGGGGACAAGGAATGGGAAGGAATTCGGCCATGGCCTTTTGAAGGAAGCATCCCGGCATTCGCCTGGAGTGATTTGGGGAAACCATGGAAAACCCAAATCTGGATGCCTGGACGGGGATTCGAACCGCCGTCCTCCCGAATGCGAGGCCAGAACGCTATCCGTTACACCACCACGCTCGGTCAGAAGATGTGTAGCTAGATACTTAAGAAAGCCTGAAGCACACATGCCAAATATTAACTTTTGACACAAATTAACCACCTCAGAAACCGTTTACTACAGTGACTAACAGCAAGCAACAATATCAACACAAAACTGCTGTGCAGAAGAGTATTTCAAAATTTTTACATCACATTTCACTTTAATTTGAGAATAATATATCAATGCGCAACACAATTAGTAATACATAACACTGTATTAAATCCGAACTACAGTAAAGGGGCTGCAGCAGTTTGCGATGTCAATTTCCGAAATATGCAGCACAATCACAGAAGTACTTGCTTGATCCCCAGAACCCAACTAACTACACAATTGTGCCTCAGGCAAGAAGCAAACATTTGTTTACAAGCCTGAGAAACAATAACTAAGCCTATTTGCTTAAGATTTTCAAGAATTCAGTATAATTAGTATTATGTAAATGCCTACAACTTTTTAAGTTTTCCTGATAGGAACAAATAGTAAATTTTATCTGGATCATTACTGAATTTGGTTGCTCACACAAATCTGAGCTCTAGCAGATACATTTTTTTTTTTTTTTTTTTGTATTATCACAATCTTTTTACCAACCTTACATTCTTGTAGGTCATCGTTAGTTCTTTCTACATTTATTATAGCCGTGAATATAGCATCAGCATAGATATAGGAATGGTTTAGAAGAAGTTTCAATAGCTGATTTATCTGTCAATTACTAAACCTAGCAGCCAGCAATCATACATAATCTGCTGCAATTCACTCCTCTAACTTTATTACAGATACAATACAATGTAACTTATATGTAAAATGTCATTATTAATAGAGTGCCAACTACATTTGAATCAGTCCACTCCAGTCTTTAAACCACTCAACAGGGAAACCATCTTTATACAATTTACTATTGCTTCAATTCTATCTGTGCCACTTGTAACTTGTTCATATTGCTGGAAATATGGCACTATCTATTTCCCTAAAGAAAATATATACTGTCAAGTGAAAAAAGTTTTTAATGTAGTGAATAATCTCCACTTTGCTATGCAGATCAAATAGTATTAAAATCACAAAACCGAGCCTCTAGAAGTTATCATACCCGGCCTGCCACAAAAAGATTCATTATATTTCTTCATGTAATGATAAAATAATCTATTTCTAACACATTGCACTTGTACGATCATTATCTTGGAAGTATAAAAAAAATAATCATATATAACAGTTTCATTGCAATATAAATGCCTTTTTTATTCAACTATCCTTGAAACATTTTAACTACTCATAAAATTGCCAGAAACTGTTAATGTCTTAAAATATATATTTTCGCTGTAAATATAAATGTGGTAAATATTAAGTACCCTAAATTTGAAAAATGAATTTTACATACATTTCATAACTGAGTAGTTGCAAGTTTCTGTACTTCGCACAATCTGTTCAAAAACTAAAACTGCCAAACGATCTGTGCAGTTTAAGTTCTTTAATGCTGTATTATATTAACTAGTAGATTCGGGTGCAAAAAAACTAAATATCATAACTGTCAGCGTTTATTAGAATAGCGATAAAACCTATTAACCATCAGTGAGCAAAATTTACTGAGAGTTAATAAAACAGTCTAAACTTAAAAAACTTCACGCAAATCCCTTACAGTAAACTGCACTAAACTGAATGATGGAAAGCATTAGATGAAATACTCACCGGTGGGATGCTACCAGTATCAGGACCTGAAAAAAAAGTAGGATATTTTTACCCATAAACATTTTTTTAACTTATTTTAAGAAAAACCGGGGTTCCAACAATACAACAAATTAAGGAAAGGTGGTTCTTACATTGTAATATTGTAGTATGTTATTGCAGCAAGTTATCAGTTTACACTAGCTTAGGATGCGGTCAGTGAACGAGTACCATGACCAGTTTTTGGTGGCAAGTTAATTGGAATTAAAATGTCACAAAACAGGTTATTACGGTCATAGCAGTAGCGAGTCAATTTCAAATTTACAAATGGAAACATATGTATGGTTTCTCTGAAAAGTTATTCCAATGAAATGGATACAGAAGTTAATTTCTTTATCTTGTGACAGAAAACTATGTATTATCAGATTAAGGTCTGCCATGATCCCAATATGACAAAATAAATATTTGGTCAATTTTCTTGTTTTCAGCTTTTCAAATACTATCCTTCAGTATCTGATATGAATAAAAGTGATTAACATTAAAGAACTGTCAATTTTAGTTTCAAATATTAAATAAGCTATCTCTTCAACAAGTATTAATTTTTAAGTGTTTAAACAGACTGCAGACATATCAACATTAAAACTGATTATCTTGAGGCAACTAATAATTTCTCCACACAATGAATGCAATCATGGTTTCTCAATTTACAAATTGTGTGCGAGATATAATTGAATTTTTCTGGTCAATGGCCAGATTGTGAAGCACCGAAGAACTTTCAATGGTCTTTGATTAGATCAGGGAAAAGAAACTAATCCAAAATTTCTGTGGAAAGGTATAACCAACACTTATATTGCAAACCAGATTTTGTGGTCAGAATATCTACGGCAAAATGTACCATGCTTTAATTTCTCGTTCTTAGCTCAGTGCAAAGAAGTAGCTATGTCAAACGCAAGGCTTGCATGAGCTCAGCCACCCATTACTTTTAACTTGACGAAGGATTTAACCTGAAACATTGTATTTTCCGTGTCTCTTTCTGTGAGGCAGTCTCCAACATCACCCACCTTCCATAACATCCTGTTGACAAAGGGCTCGTCCCGAAAATTTCTTTATCATTGGTATTTTGGTCTTTTCTGTATGTTCGCACCCTACATCGATCATCTAAAAGGTAAGTGGTGACTAGTGTTGCAAACTGAAAAAAAACAAAATGTTTTTTTTCAACTTTTTGAAAAAAAAACATGAAAAAAAACCTAGCACCCGTGTTTTTTTTCTAAATTTTGTTTTTTTTCAGAAAATAATATATTTCATAAATTATAGTTTTATTTAAGGAACTTCCATTTTACAAGTGTGTTTTAAGTCTTACTGAATCATATAATGTCTAACATAATGATTCATAAGTGTATCTATATAGGTAACATAATTTTATTCATCCTCTATGTCAGTACCACATTCACTAGTATCAGTTATACCAACACTAGTTCGGTCGGTGTCGGAATTTTCTGTCTCTTCTTCTGTCTCCTCTAACTTCAGAAATAGTTAAATTTTCTTTTACTGGTTGTTCTTATATTGTACGCAAAAGATTTTCAGATTGAAATTTTAAATTGTGAGCAAAGTACACACTGTGCATAAAGACTGCGCCAATAGTATCTGTGTTACGGTCTTTTAAGTTTGAATTAAAATCGATTATCATAAAAAATAGGAGCTTTATTTCTTTTCAATCGTTTGTTTACACCAACGGTTGCAAGGAAACGATTCATAATTAGGGACCGTGCACAAATTACGTGGCTCGGTCCAGAGGGAGGAGGGGTTAGCTGGAAGGCTACTCTGGGCTACGTAAGGAGAGGGGGGGGGGGGTTCCGAGACAGGCCACGTAACTTTCCTTTCGTAACATTTTTCACAGTTAAAATGAGGAACTGATCTCACAACAGCATGTGAGTATTTATTTCCCTCAGTTAATTAAACCCGTATGTAATTTACAATAGTCTGACAAGAGAAAATAGTACAAAATGTCTTCTGGAATCAAAACGGAAGAAAGCTATATGCTTCGTGAACGGGGGGGGGGGGGGGGGGGGGGAGGGGAGGCAAAAGCCACGTAGGGCTACGTGGGGGTTCACAGGAGGCCAAAATGAAGCTATGTGGTTTATGCACGCTCCCTTACTGACAATTTAATGAGTCAGTACCACTATACTCTGAGAGTTAACAAGTATACGAATATAAGGAAAGTCCAATAAGGCAAAAAACCGTGGATAAATTTTAAATTCCTAATTTTTTTCAAAGATCTATAGTTAATTTTTTAGGGCTGGCATCACTATTTCAAATAGCAAGTATCAATCCAAACAATGGGGAATGGGGATTCCTTCTCGCGCAACCTAGTCTCTTCGGGAAATCCCCGTTCTTAAAGAAAATTTCAGTCAATTTAGTCAATATTTCAATTTTTTTTCCTACTGAACCAGAAAAATATAGTAGATTTAAACTAAGATAAGTACTTAGAATAAACTCTAAAACAGTCATTTTAAACGATAACTGCCTTACAAATTTTGAGATTTAGTAGTTGGAAAAAAAACGTGTTCCAGAATGAAAAAAAACATGGTTTTTTTTCAAAGTTTTTTTTCATGTTTTTTTTCAAGCCAGAAAAAAAACCGTTTTTTTACAACACTAGTGGTGACATTTCCCTAATTAATATATATATATATATGACATTGGGATAGGAGAAAAACCACCGCTTACCAAAGATGAGGGCTCCAGCGGCGTCAAAACACGAAAAAACACACAAACAAGCATAATACAAATTTTCGAGCTTAGCTCTTCATCAGGTTGTAGGATGAGGTGGTTGCGCCGTGGAAGCTAGCAACCAACTGAGGAGACCACACAGGGTGCACATGGTCGGCTGGTCGGGGTGGAGAGGGGGGAGAAACAACATGGCGGGAGGCGGGGGTGGGGGTGGAAGGACCTAAGCCCGAAAATGATCATTTCCCACAAAACCATCGCTCACCAGAGCTTTCTCTTTTTGTACTTAGATCTATTGCAATAAATTTTTTTTTCTCTCGTGTGTTTTATATTATTATATTTTTTCCGTGTGTAGTATTTTTTCGTGTGTAATATTTTCAATAATTTTGCGTGTGGAATAATTTTTTATGGGGGCACTTATAGATCGTTTTCAGTAGATTCCCCCCCCCCCCGTGTTTTCCTTGGTTTGTTTTATGCCAGTGACCTTATGACCGCAACCGCGTTTCCACTGTGCAGTCTAATTATTTTCGGGCTTAGGTCCTTCCACCCCCACCCCCGCCCCGATGTTTCTCCCCCCTCCCTCTCCACCCCGACCAGCCAACCATGTGCACCCCGTATGGTCTCCTCAGTTGGTTGCTAGCTTCCGCGGGGCAACCACCTCATCCTATAACCTGATGAAGAGCTAAGCTCGAAAATTTGTATTATGCTTGTGTTTGTGTGTTTTTTCGTGTTTTGACGCCGCTGGAGCCCTCATCTTTGGTAAGCGGTGGTTTTTCTCCTATCCCAATGTCTAATATATCCGCTCTCAGCGCCTTTGTTTCCAAACAATCTATATATATATACACACACACACACCACACACACAAAATACTCATGTTATCATTCCCACAAGTAATTACAGGTTTGCAGCATATTTTACAGCAAGCAGTTAACTCCAGCAGTATGCACGCCCAGAAACATTTACAGAAGTTATCCAAATTGCTGAAGTCCCATCTTGCACTAGGGCAGTTTCTTCCACACCAACCAATGGTCTGCCAATCAAAATCACAGCCTCCTCTGATTTCCTCAAAACCGTCCATTGCCCAGCTCCTCAACATACCTCAACCTCGCACTTTAAAACCTGCACCTCACTCTCTGCACCAAAGCCGTATTCCCAAGCCTAAACTGTCAGTTATAAACCTATGCTCATCACCATTATCTGAATCCCAGCTCTCTGTACTCTCCAAAGGACTCACCTTCTCACCCACCCCGACATTTGACCATGCCAAACTAGTCCGTGACTATCGTTCTGCCGTACACTCTGCTGGTGGTATCACTTTGCCACTCACAGCAGTGAACAGGGATATCAGGACAACCTAGAACCAAGTCTACAGAAATTCAAAAACACTTGACCCTACCTCCACCTCTTCCTCAGAACCATCCACTCCAAATTTTTGAAGATTTCCTTTCCACCAGTTTGGCCTCTCCCACTTTCCTTAAATCTTTAGCAAACACCGATAATCTTAGCACAGCTGAAACCCGTGCCAGAAAACAACTCTCCAGCAATTCAGATCTCATTATCCTTCCAGCTCAACCACTGTAGTCATGAACAGGAATGACTATGTGGCTGAAGCTCTTAGTCAGCTATCAGACACCAAAACCTACTGCTGCCTATCGGAAGATCCAACTCCTGCTGTCAACAAAAAAATTACAAGAATATGTACAGTTTAATGGATCTCTCCAAGGTCTCACCCCACAATCCATTTCGCTTCTCACTCTTCAAAATCCACATAAACCCACTCTTTATTGCCCAAAATCCGTAAACCTGAAATCCAGGACGCCCTATCATTGCAGCCTACGGATCGCCAACTGAGCACATCTCTGCCTTGGTTGACCAGTACCTACAGCCCATTGTTAATCAGCTTCCTTCTCATGTAAAGGACACCCAGCACTTTCTCTTCCGGCTTTCTACCTTACCCACACCTCTTCCTTCCGACTCAATACTGGTTACCATTGACGTCACGTCCTTGTATACAAACATTCCACACTGGCATGGCCTCAGGGACATGGAACACTTTCTGGACCAGCACCCTCCCAACAGCCTTCCTATGACATCCTTCATCAAATTAGCCCAACTTACTCCTTAATAACAACTACTTCTCCTTCAAAGACAACATCTATCACCAAACCTGCGGCACTGCCATGGGCACCCGCATGGCCCCCTCTTATGCTAATCTGTTCATGGGCCAGATGGAACAGACAGTTCTGGAGGAAGTCCTTCTAAAACCCCTCTTTGGCTTCGTTTCATTGATGACATATTTATGATTTGGACGCATGGAGAAAAGTAACTACTAAATTTCCTGAACCATCTCAATAGCTTTAGCATGCTGAAATTCACTTGGTCCTACTCCCACACCCAGGCCACATTCTTGGATGTGGATTTGTCCCTATCCAATGGCTATCTCAACTCTTCAGTCCACATCAAACCAACCAATCTTCAACAGTATCTCAATTTCGACAGTTGTCACCCATACCATACCAAACGTTCTCTCCCCTACAGTCTAGGCATTCGAGGTAGTCGCATATGCTCCAACCAACAGTCTCTCATGGATTATTCGAACAGTATTTCAGAAGCATTAATATCTCACAACTACCCTCCAGCTTTGGTTAACAAACAGCTTTCACGTGCTACATCACAACTGAATCAGCCAATCAATAATCCCAGACCCGCAAAAACCAACCACAATTCAGTCTTGGTCACACAGTGATACCCAGGCCTCGAATCCATCAACAGAATCCTCCGGCAGGGCTATGATTTCTTACAACATGCCCTGAAATGAGATCCATTCTTCCTAAAATCCTCCCTGCCCCTCCTAGAACTTGTTTCAGCAGACCTCCTAACCTCAGCGAACTTCTAGTCCACAAACACAGTCTTCCTCTTCCTAACAGTCAGCCCCAAGGCTCTTTCCCATGTAATAGACCACGCTGCAAGATGTGACATACACCATGCTTCCACCACTTTCATCAACCCGGTCACAGGGGAAAGCTTCCCTATCATAGGACACGCCACCTGTGAAACCACGCATGTAATATACCAGTTAACATGCAACCACTGCCTGGCTTCATATATAGGTTTGACCACAAATGCACTCTCCATAAGAATGAATGGCCACCGTCAGACGGTGTTCACACAGAACCCAAAGCACCCATGCCATAACCCACGACTTTAATTTCAACTCGTTACACAGTCCATGCTATCAGAGTTCTCCCTAATAGCAGCAGTTTCTCTGAACTCAGAAGGTGGGAACTTGCCTACCAGTACAAACTTGGCACAAGGCAACCACCTGGTCTCAACTTAAGATAATACCCGGTCATTATGATTAATAGTACATATGTTTAACCTTTTTTTATTCCTCTCCTTTCCATTACCTATATTGAACCACCACTAACCTGAGGTGATGTTTACTTCATAAATATTATTTTTTATTTGTATAATATATTTTTTTCAATATATATTTAGTTCTAATTATATTTTGATCTTCCCACCAACCAGAAATTAGTTTGGATATTTATTTTTGCTCGGGTATTAGCTCTGATTCACTGCCCCTCTACTTTTCCGGTGTTTGAATTTACCCCCACCATTTTCTCGACCGGCGGTCTATCTGTGAGGCAATCTCCGGCTGCACCCACCTCCCATAATGTTCTCTCGTTGACGAAGGGTTTTATTCCCGAAAATTTCTTTTTATTTGTGTTTGTGTCTTTTTTGTGTGTTCGCGCCCCACATCCATCATCTAAAAGGTAAGTGGTGGCTCATTTCCCTATCCTAATTTGATTCCTTTCCGCTACTTAGCGTCTTTTTTTCATTGTTATTATATATATATATATATATATATATATATATATATATATATATATTTTTTCAATAGTCCTAAAAAAATTGTTGTATTTTACTAAATTACCCAGAAACCAATAATTTCAAGAAAAAAGTTTACCATTTTCATTTAATTCAGAATAATCACCAAGCAACAAGAGATGACTAGAAGCTGTCAAGTATATCTAGCACAAATAAGTGGAAACCTTAGGTCACATTTCAATCTGCGGGTATTATTTCAGGATGGAAGATCAATTTGATAATGTACCATTTAAAGAAATTCACCCAGTGTTGAAACTTACCAACTGCATCGTAATCACGGATGACGGGATCTGGAGCAGCAGTCTCATAGTCTGTGGGGTTAGCTCTTAATGCCTGTTCCTGCTGCTCTAGGAGGCTGTTCAGCTGATGAGCCTGCAGCAATGGCAACATTTTAACATACATTTCTATTGAAAATTTCGTATGGTGTAAAAGGAATATATTCAATTTCCTATTCATTTGGTGAAAATGATTAAATTCCAGTTTTACACTTTTTTCCAATAGCCTTCACAGTACACTAAATGCAAATGTAAATTACAGCAGCTTCTAGTAAGTTAATATACCACAATGAAAAAAAATAAGTGCACTCAAAACATGTCTGTCTCAGATTGTCATCTTCACTAGGCTATTTGTTTATAAATTCCAAATACTTAACGCTACTACTATCCTGATTATTTGTCTACTGCATCAATTTATTCTCAGCCAACAAAAAAAAAAAAAATAGCTAGATAGTAAGTGTAAAGTGATAAATTTGAGACAGTTCAGTTTTAGTCCTGTTGTCAACAGATCATTTTCAACCTTTAAATAAACCAATTTTTTATTAAACTAATGGATGTTGTCTGGCGTGAAAACAAGTTTCAGTGAATTCTGGAAAAATAATGTTTCACTTAGTCTACATAAAACCTAACAACTCCCATCAATTAAATGGTGTTATTGTGAGCTTCATTTTTAAAAAGACCTTTTTAACTGATTATACAGCAAATCAGTGGCCATTAAAAACTAATGCTTACTACACTTTCCTATCAGCAGTCAAGAAGCCTTAAAAACAATCAGCATTGTTGAACCAAACAATGGCCAGATTTCTTTTACACAACAACCTCTATTTTCTTCTCTACCACCAACTCTCCATCACCACCAGAGTCCAGTTCTTTATTCTCATCACACTGGTCAGTGATCTATCCGCCCATTCCTCTGGGCCATTTATATGTATCTTCATCTGCATAATTTCCTTGAAATTCTACATATATATTTTCACACTAGAAACTCTTCCAATTGGATTAATAAAGCAATCGTTGGATGTAATATCAACACACTAAGAGATGGTTGTAAAATACCCATCACACAACTTGCATTATCATTGACAAATGTGCAAGAATGACACCTCAACCACATACTACCCTTTGCCCAAATATTTCATTAACGCAAAGAGATAAAAAAACCAAGTATACCCAAAACCAAATTAAACAAAACATTCCATTCAATATTAACAAATATCCTAAAGAGATCCAACATTCATATCAGTCCAAATCTGATAGCATTGAAAATATATACCAAATTACAAATAGTACTACAACCATAACCCATCTAATTTGAAACTTTTTTCTAAATCTGTTTTACATAAAGATGAAACCAAATTATTGTTCATTAAACAGCATTTACTTAAAAGTTACATTTAAACTCTGGGTACACAACTCCTACGCTCACAAGAATTGCACTTACCTGCATGAAGAGGTTGTTTTCTTGCTGACGCCGTCTCAACTCTTCCTCCTGATGGTGCATACGGTGTTGCATCTCTTCCTGTTGTCGCCGCATGCGTTCCTCCATTTGCAGACGCTGCTCTTCAACTTGTCGCTCCTTCATCTCCCATTCTTGTTTCTGACGCTCGCGATCCAGCTCACGCTGCCGAAGCTCTGCGGATTCATAAAAGGAATGAACAATTCACTCATTCAGTTTTCTTGTTTCCTGACTGACTTATATTTACTCAGACCAGTAAATAACACTACGATTGAGTTAGTGAAATTAATTTCAGTTTAATTAATTTATGTTTTCAAAACACTTTCCTATCTGCACTGCTCAATACCATACCTTCTTTATACCATAAAAACCAAAAAACAATGTTCACTCTAAAAAGTCTAAAATTTGCAAATGGATACAAACTGAAAAATTCATATTTAGAACCAATGTCACTGATCATTTCATTACAACAAGCTCTTCGAAGTGATTAAATATTAAAGATTACCAAAATGATATTTTCGCAAAAATATGTTAAGCACATGATTCCTCTGGCATGAATGTGGAACCATTGTGCACATTTCGCTTGGAACATTTGTAGGAAAGTTACCATACGAGTAATTGCCGTGGACATACATTTAGTGTGGAATGCTGAAATAGAAGTAATGAGAGAGCAAGAGTTGCTAAAAGCTGAAATGAGTAGGATAAATCGGACAGACCTTGCCAATTTTAAATAACAAGTGATTTAATATGGAAAAATTCAATTTAGTTTATATTTTTTCCAGATAAATCAATAATTTTCTTGGAGTGATAAAATTTTAATATTGTTCATTCATTTATTAGAATAATCAATCGACGAATTGTCTGTTAATTTTAAGTTTACTGTTTTATACATTTTTCAGGTGTAAACCAAACAATACCATAGAGAGATTTAATATTAAAAAAAAAAATTAATTTGTTATAAAACATTAAATATGTTTGTTTATTCTTATTTTTTACTAAAATATACTCTAGTTTTATTTTGATAATTTTCATATCACGATATATGTACCACCAACAACCTAATGAATATTTTATTCGTTTTTTCATTGTATAATACTTAGAGAAGTCTGGTTTTTCTGGTAGGGTTAAATTCTGATACAGTTGTTTTTCGGTAAAGTTAAAAAATTGTCACGTTACTTTAATGTAGGTTTTATTGGTAAAGATGTTTGTGGGTAAATAATTCTTGCGATGTTTTATTTTGGCAGTTTACAATTTGGTTGATATATTAACTCTAGGCTTGTAATTGGTATAGTAAAAGTGGTGGACATATTTATGGTAAATATTACGTTTGGTAGAGTGTCCCTTGGTAGAAGTGTTTATGATAGAGTTTTTATATAGGATTTGTAAATGTAGAGATGTAACTAAGTAGATATAACATTTGATAGATTATTATTTGGTAGGATTTCATTTTGTTAGAAGTGTTGAATGGTAGTGATGTTCATGGTATACCTGTTAATGGTAGAATTTATTTTGGGAAAACATTTTTCTGGTAGGTGTGTTAATGTGGTCTTTTATTTTGTAGGCATTTTTTTCCCCAGCATTTTCTGAAAACTTTGCTATTACACAAAACTTCCCTTCAAAATTCCACATTCAAATTCCAAAACAATAAGATTTTTTTTTTACTGAGACAATATTACAACCAATAACCAAAGTTTGATGTGAAAATAATGCTTTTCTTAAAACAATTGAAGCAAACTGTACACTGTTTTGTTCTACGTTAACACAGGTGAATAACTGTCACTAGTTTCATGCAGCTCAAAACAGGAATAGAAAAATCATATTTTCATTGTTACATAATAAAGAAATATAGCTATATAAAAGTTTGATATAAAAATAATTTAATTTCAGCATATTTTGTTCTTAGGTAATTACATAAACATTTTGCATATTTTTTAAAAAATACTTACGCTCGCGCAGCATCTCAGTTTCGTGCTCATAGCGAGCATATTCCATTTGAGCTTCAAGTTTCTCTTCTTCCATCTTCATCTCGCGGCGTAGAGCTTCCTCCTTCTGCTTGTGCAAGTCATACAACTGCTTCCAACGAGTGCCATACTCATATTCAAAACTGCCTGGTGTTGCAAATCGTGGTCCCACCTGTCACAAGATGAACTCAAATATATTTCAGACAAATGTTTCATTACAATTAATACTAATGAAGTATGAAACTAACAGTAAGGGGAAGAAATAAAAAATTTATAATTAAAATAACCCATGACAATTTTAACACTAATAAAAAACATTTGTATCTAATAAATATTCATACATCCATATTAAGAGCAATAAATCTTACTAAGGATGATGAGCAATGGTATCTTGGTTGTACTATTTCCATATGCAAATTGCCTCAAAAATGCACACAGCACAGCATTTCAAAAACTCAGTTAAAGCAGCCATTATTTTGTTTTCATAAGTAATCAAACGGTAATTCCAAACTTATCATCATCATTATTAAAATGCTGTGATGAACTAATATCCTTAATACTTGACAAACTGAACTACAGTGTTGAGCTGTTACACCGTTAGGACTGTTGAGATTAGAACAAGACTACAGAAAAATTAATAAAAGTATATCTAATAAAACATTAAGTTAAAAATGTATATTACTTCTCGAGCTTTGTAGTATTCAGGATTCTTCTTGGGCAGGCTTTTCTCAGGATAGCCATCTGTGTCATCAAGCTGCTCGAAAGGCTCCACAACAACAGGCCGCAGAGACCTAAAAACGAGATTTGTACTTTTAGATAAGATGGAATGTATTATCAACAATGATTCTTAAAATAACGAAACAACGAAAGATACTACAGCATCTTAAAAACTCAGCCAAAGCAGCCATTATTTTTTTCATCATCAGTCAAACGGTAATTCCAAATTTTCATCACTGTTCATAAAATGCCACAAAAAAATATACAGGTTATCTATATACATAAAGATGAATGTATGTATGTTTGTGCATTTGTTCCTCATACAAATCCAGTTTTCATCCGATCTCGATGAAACTTTGCATACTTATCCTTTGAAACAAGGAGAAAAATACTGTCTACATTTGGTTGAAAAGTTATCTGTATAAACAATACATGTTGTCTTATAATTTTGAAATATGACTGAACGGTGATAGACGCGTTGGATATGGAGGTCTCTCTACTATTTTTGCGTGTAGCGGTCAGCTAGCTCAGTGGTTAAAGCGCTTGCTTACTAATGTTTGGATCGTGGTCTCGGGTTCAAAGCCCTGTGGAGACTAAGATTTTTATTAAAAAAAAATTGATTTTAAGAGTCACGCCTGGGCCATCTGTTGTTCGGATTGAATGTTAAACTGTAGATATCGCAAAGTTAGGGGGGTGCAATCCGAGGCAAATCGTAGGTAGTCTTGCAATGCTGTAGGTGTACACTTTTAGGTTATATTGATCCATCAGGGGTGATTCGTAGTCAGTGTGTGTGTGACGTGCAGTAGTAATCTTATTTATATATATATATAAAAATAGAGGTATTTTCCCTATATTTCACTTTTCAGCCACCACTACCTATCACAGATCACTGGTCTTTGTGTGTGGAAGTAGCATGGAGTTTCCTGTCGTGCACAATGTTGGCCGAATGTCGAGAGCTGTGGGAGATATGGTTAAAAGTGGTCGATGCAGGGAATTTTTGTATTTCGACCAAAGACGTGTGTCTGCATATGCCACTCTGATGCCACAACTACAAAGCATATACCATTGGTGTGTGTGTGGTAGTGGTATCGTTTCTCCTATCATGTAGTATTGTGGTTAGATGTCGGTAGCTATGGGGGTGTGGGAGTTATGGTGGTTAAAAGTGGTCGACCTGCGGCACTTTCGGATTTCTACCGAAATAATATGCGTCATGGTGTATCACTTTTCAGCAAAAACTATCTAGCTCAGATCACTGGTGTTTGGTGTGGTAGTAGCACAGTCACCCGTCGGAAACAACGTTGACCGAATTTCTGTAACTGCAGTAGTGTTGGAGATAGGGTGGTTGAAAGTGGCCGGTCAAGGATATTTTCGTATTTCGACCAAAGACATGTGTCTCCGTATATATCACTCTGCTGCCACAACTACAAAGCATAGACCATTGGTGTTTGTGTGTGGTAGTGTTATCGTGTCTCCTATCGTGTGCTTTGGTGGTTATATATCGGTAGCTATGGGAGCATGGGAGATATGGCAGTTGAAAGTGGCCGACCTGCGGCACTTTCATATTTCTACCAAAAATATGTGTCATGGTGTATCAAAACTATCTAGCGCAGATCATGTGTCTCCGTATATTTTACTTTGCTGCCTGAACTACATATGCAGATGACTAGCGTTTGTGTGTGGTAATAGCATCGAGTCTCCCATCGTGCACTATGGTGGTTACATGTCGGTAGCTGTCAATCCAAATTCTCGACAAACACGAACAAAGTCATGGGTACCAGCTAGTTCTGAATAAACAAGAAATTAGAAACTAAACATATTTAAGGTGAGGAAACATTAGATTTTAAGGACCTGGCACTTTTGTTCTATTTTGTTGGCAGCAGTTTAGAAAGAATCACATTTTGCAGTAAAACACATTGTGGTGACAGATCAACATACAATGGTGCACCAAGTAATGACGATAAAAAATTACATGCTCGAGAAAAGCTCGAGATAAAACTTTACCCAAACTACATGGCAATGTCGTCCAGAAAAAAATGCCCAATGAAACTTCCAAAAGGATCAGCACCTGCTTAGTACAATGTTTTAAGCTAACTAGACCCAACCCAATTAAATAAGTATCCTAGTACTGGCTGGTCAGCTTAAAACATTGTGACAACACGGTCAACGACAAAAACTTTGGTCACTAAGTGAACAGTTTGAGCAGCAGTAAGCAGGAACTTTCACAACATATCTGCATATGCACATTTTCAAGTATCAACCAACCCAAGATCTGAAGCCAAAAGATCATTTAATTCACTGCGTATTAGTTAATTTGGTGGCGAATGAGATTGTGAACAGCAATTTATCTAAAAATCTTTAACAAATGTTTTTCTTGAGAATATGCATGTCAAGCAGCAAAAATGTCATATCTGACAATCATCTGGTTACATCTGAATGAGTAAGTTTGGGGTAGAATTTGGACTGTTGGTTGAACATGCTGTACTTAAAGCATCGACTGTCGTGTTCATTATGAGCTATAGCATTATTTGCCTTATTTAGAAAGCACACGCACAGATGACGTGGTTTCAACAGCGTGCCTCTCAACACATGGAATTGTTGCGACAGTAATTTTATGGGCGAGTCACTAAGTGTAACAATGATCAAAATTGGCCACCAAGATCGTGTAATCTGACTTATAGCTACATGAATTTGAAGAGTTATAGACAAAATTCAATTTCACAAAAATGTGGCTGAAAACCTTGCCAAAAGAATAAGTTGGTACCCATCAGACATTAAATTCCACACTATGGTCAAATGACTTTCCCTTCGAAATTAATTGTTTACCGATCCTATGTCAATTTTGAGGCATCCAGTATGTTCAGATCTAAGGTCTGGATTTTTAGGCTCAAATGTTATAACCACATGACCTAATATATTTCTTGATTTTAATTTTTTTGGGCCTCTTAAGGTAGATTTAAATAAATTCATTCCTAAGAATCTAACAATGACAAAAAATACATTTTTTCAGGGTCTAAGTTCATGACTGAGACCTGACTTGGCTGAAATGCAAATTTTACCTGTATTTCACCGTATGGGACTGCTCTCTGCCTCCACGCTTAATCCTCCAAATACCAGAAAAGGGTGGTGACATGCCCAGTCATGTTGGCAAGTTCTAAGGACAGACCCTGGACAAAATAAGCATATACCTAACTGAACCTGTCTGCCAACTGGGAACTATTCTAGACCCAAAATGGCCCGTTCTACTTGTGAACAAGGCAGATGCTGAAATATTGTGTAGTTGTTTGTCAGCATAAGTGTTCCCTCGCATCGCATCCGTCCACTTTGGTATGTTGTGGGTTAATTTCCCTTTCTTTTCTTATTTGTAAGACCCGAAGATTAGAGTGACATAAATCCCTGTAGCTATTATACAGAGAGGTACTGGCAGAGATTCATAATTTATTTTTAACTGTTTTACTGCTTTTTGCTCTTACAATGTGAATTATTGTTAATTGCGGACAGCAGAAATATGGATGGTCCAAGCTGGAAAGTGAGCCTGTCTGCAAGTAAATCCTTTCAAATCAAATTCACGGATAGAGGAGTTTCAGGAAACCACTGAAAAACAAAACAAAAAATCTTAATCACTTGACTACAAAATTAAGCACTACTGTAATTTTTCTCCATTTGAATAATTCAGTGGAAACCTATATAGATGTCAAATTCTATTGTTCAGTACTTAATGTTGTCTTGTCCCTGTATACCATAACGCCACAACTGTTTTGACAGGTCTGGTCATTTCATACCGTCAGCAATATAATTCCAGCAGTTCAGTATGCCTTGTAATAATAAAATTTAAAGTACGCCACCATCCATTGTGGTAACGGCGGTGACGTTACTTCATCATAGTTTATCTGTGGTATTGTTTAAAACTTCGTTAGCCTATTAAGAAATGGATACAAGATCATCAAAGAACTGTTCTTCCATAGCACATATGCAAGCTCTTGACTACGATCTGTTTTAGTTCGTGAGGTACCGGGTAACCTAACGGGTAGTTCTGTAAACAGGTCTTGAAAATTATTCAACTGACATGGCTGCCATCCCGTACTCTGGGAAATAAACAGGATAGTCACTTAGATAACTTGTCCTTAAGAGGATTTATGTTTTTGAAATAACTTAAAAAAAACACTATGTAGCAAGTCAGAATGCAATTTATTCAAAATTCTAAAGTTTTCAGCCAGGTACCATGCACGTATCACACTTTTAGGACTACAATCAACTCCGATCCAAAGTTTAACTGCAGATTGATAATTAGAAACAGATCACTCGTTCACATTGTCACAGCACACATTCACTTTTACTGTCGATTCATCACTCCTACAATTATTCACACGTACAAACAATGGCTACATGGTAGTTACTACTGTCACTACAAGCTTTTGACCATAATAACTCCCAGTCAAATACTGAATGATTCAAACATGGCCACTTCTCCTTCCAGTGCACTTCAGCCAATCGAAAACGTCCTTTGGCCTCATGTCCATTTCTGGCTTATCATGAATTTCAACTCGTATCACAGATTCTTCCTTGCACCAGTGTCCACTCCCTATCACGTTTCTTATACCATACCCATTTGCATCGTCTGTCTTAATTCCACAACCCCTGTGCCCGGTCACTACCGGGACCCAAACCGTTTATCATTCCTTGCAAAACAGTTTATCATTCTTTGCAAAACAGTTTATCATTCCTTGCTTACTCCACTGGAGTTTCAGCAACCATATCACAGCATGATGCTTCATCCCTTAACACATTCTGCGCTTCTCACTTCACACAAAATCTGTCTACGCACACTCTCCAAAATTTACAAACATACAAAACAATACCCCAAAATTAACCATAATGGTTTCCAATGGAATGTATTTTTGCATTATTAGTAACTTGATCTTTCAGATTAGTCTTTTTGTATTTTTAGAATTGTGCAACTTGACCTATAGTATATATATAACCAATATTTTACTCCTTTCCTTCTAGACCAAACAATCCCCAGTCTCCAAAAAAAGCTTTCACAATACCTTCATCTCCGTACTCAATGTAATCAAACTATTACAATTCCATTACTTGCCACCAGTTCTGCTGTGGATGGTTGTGCAGAGATGACCCAATCCTCTACTAAGAAAATCACTTTCCCAACTGATCTTATTTAAAATCAGATCACACTGTTAAGATACACCTAACATTTTGTCATACACTATGGAATAAATATTGAATTTTCCTCAACTGTCAAATACACAACTACTTCACATGAAAAACATGCTTTTTACTGTTACTCTACAGCTCACTCAAAACCTGTTCCCTAAATGATTACCCAAATAACTGGCACCACTTCTAAATAAATTTATCTCAACAAAATAGCTATTAGTTGCACATACATTTTGCTTGAACTATCATTTACAATGACTATGCCTTATGCCAATATCCTGGTATTGAAATTACAGACAGTCCTCCCACAATTATAAAAACAATCAGTCCAAATTTTGAACAGCTCTACCAGAATTATCCAACTTGGATGAAGAAGTAGAGCACTGAGATTTTCTACAGAACTGAGGCTTCTGCTAAAAATTCAGAGTGCCTGTAAGCAAGTCTCTCCAAACTTGAGAAACAATATGGAACTATTAGATCAAATTACTGGTGATAATTTAATTTTAAAAACCTTGTTCTTCAGTTCAATCTCCATCCACTGAAAAGTTTACATCTCCAAAAATTACAAGTTATTGGGTTGATTTGAGTGTATTCCTCCCTTCAGCACCTTTAAGATTAAAATTAAACATTTGGATAAGAGAATCATCACCCATAACCACAGGTGAAGACAGGACAGTGTTGAAACACCAACAGACTCACTGTGTGATAATTTTTTTTGGATTTATAGTATCCGCAACAGCAGAATGTGGTAACTACCAGGTGCGTAAATATGAAACCGGAATTTTTTCAACAAAAATACACATTTATTGTGTAAAAATGGTACAAAGTACCTTATTTGAAGTATTGCCCATTGTTAGATATACATGTTCCCCCATCTCTATGAAAATTTATAAATTCCACACCGAATTTTTTTTTTTTTGACGCAAACCAGTCAGAGCCATTTTCGTACATTTTCATAAGAAGTGAAGCGCTGCTCAGCGAATGCGTGTCCCATCAATGTAAAGAGAGAGTTATCGGATGGAGCTTGCTTAGGTGAGTAAGCCTCATGCATCAGTATCTCCCAACTAAGTGCTTCAACGGTTTTGCTGTATGTCGTAGTAAGTTGTCATGAAGCAAAATCACATTATGCTCCCTTTTCTGGTATTCTGGTCATTTTTCCTGCAATGCTTGATTCAAATTGATCATTTGCTGTTGATAAAGTTCAGAATTAAAAGTTTCACCAGGTTTTAAGTAGCTCGTAATACATCATACCATTTTGATCTCACCAAAGACAGAGCATTGTCTTCCTTCCACAGCGATTTGGCCTTGACAATGTTGATGGTTTAGCTGGAGTTAAACATGATCTTTTATGCTTAGGGTTCTCGAAATACATCCACTTTTCATCACCTGTCACAATTCGATGGAGAAATTATTTTCTTTTATACCTGGTACGCAGCATTTAACAAGTAGTTTTTCGTTTTTCTTGTTGTCGGTCAAGTCAGTTCATGTGGAACCCATTTTTCCATCTTCTGGATCTTTCCCATCGCTTTTAAACGTGTGAAGACGGCTTCCCCTGTTACATTTAATTGGTCTGCGAGTTGTTCTTGCATTTGGGCATCATCTTCATCCAACAATGCTTGAAACTCGCTGTCCTCAAACTTCTTCCACTGTCTTCATTTCTCACGTCAAAATCACCATTTTTGAATTTTTTAAACCACTCAAAACACTGATTTACCGAGAGGATGCTTACCGTAAGCTTCGACAAGCATTTGATGCCATTCTGCAGCAGCTTTCTTTAAATGGTAACAGAAAATCAATGATCTCAAATTGTAGTTTGGAGGCTCAAAACAAAATGTTCAACATTATTGAAAACTACACTGTCGTATGAAACTATTATTGTTGTGGGTTGAAAATGGCTGTCAGAAGTAAAAAAAAAAAAAAAAAAAAAAAAAAGTGACTATTATGCCAACTGATGGTAACTGCATTGATAGCTATTGGCAAATTCCAGTTTCATATTTACACACCTGGTACATGGCTGAAGATAGCAGAAGCTGCCAATTTCAACTATCCCATTCTAATGTTGAAGGGCAATAAACAAAAAATTTCAATTCTCAAGTGTGTACATGTTCAGACACCATCGTGCCTTAAATGCGGTAAGTGGTGATTATTCTCCTGTGTGTTTATTGGTAGGATTTTCTCTTAATTTGAGGCCAGGTGGATGCATGATGTTCAGGATAAATTGGTAAGATAGTTCCCATGAAGTGTTCAGAAGCAGTAGCAATTTCTAGAAAAATTGACAGCTCTTACTGCAAAACAGTTTTTCAAGTTTTAAGCGTTGTTAGAACTAGCATAGCCTACCACTAGAGTGTCTACCTGTGGCCATTTATTCCAATTGAAATACTGGTGCCATGGAGGCAGGTGTGTAGTGGCACATGTAAGAACACTGGTAGGAAAACAGGTCACATTGTGTATGCACATCCCTTGCCTACTGACCTATACCTTCCTACATATGGTGTTAAAACCGAAATATCACAATTATGTTTATTTTTCGTTTTTTCTTAGCTTTTCTTTTGCTAGGTTTATTTTCCATTGCCCAAAAGTTTTTCCATTTCATTATTATATATGTGGGAATGGAAAGAAAACTCAGTTCACTTACAAAAGTTAGAAGAAAGGATGGCTATCATTACAAAAAAAAAAAAAAAATACACAAAAATAACTTATCAAAACATGTTCTTACATATGACAACAAATGAAAAATAATATGCACACCGGTAGTCAATGCAGCCACATGAATAGTACCTATTGACTATTATGATCAGTGAGAGAAAACCAGTTGAAATGTTAGATTGTGTGAATAAAATTAACGTTGATTAATACTGGAAACACATTAGTGGTGAACAATCGATATGCAAGATTATTAATAACTAAAATTAAACAATGAAATAAAAGGCGCTAAGCAGCAAAAAGGAATTAAATTAGGATAGGGAAATAAGCCACCAATTACCTTTAGATGATGGCTGTGGGATACACATAGAAAAGACAAAAACACAACTGATAAAGAAATTTTTGAGACGAGCCCTTTGTCAACAGGAGAACATTATGGTAGGTGGGTGATGGAGACTGCCTCACAGAAAGACTGTTAGCCAGGAAAATTGTGGGGGTAAATTCAAACAGTGGAAAAGCAGAGGGGCAGTGATTCAGAACTAATACCCGACAATAGATAAATGTAAAAAATGATCTAGTCGGAGGAAAATATAACTGAATCAAAATACGAAAAATTGAAATATATACATATATAAATACAAAAATATAATATATAAAATATTTTTTAAAAACCAAAGATTATGAAGTAAATGTGACCACAGGTTAGTTGTGATTCAACATACAGTCCCTGTCCACATTATTAGGCCACTCTGAGATTATTTATAAAAAACATTTGAATATCTTGTTTTATTTAGTAATTTTCTCGTGGTACATGTACAAATAACAATTTTAAACATTTGTAAACACATCACATTACAGTTCTAAAATGATACACCTTCTTGAGACATAACAACTCAATATTTTGTCAAGCCGCCTCTTATTTTAATTACTTCTTGAATTCGTCGAGGCATGCTGTCGATATTGTTTAGAGCCATTTATACCAAATGTTTATTTGAATTCCAATGCCATGTGATTCTTTCAACCAATGTCCCCTTGTTCGTAATTCTTTCTTGGCCGATTTGACGCTTTAGCAGCTCCCAGACGTTTTCAATAGGGTTCAAATCCGGTGGGTTACCAGGCCAGACTAGTAATGGTATTTTATTGTCAGCCAGAAACTTTTTCACAGATTTTGCAGTGTGACATGGGGCGGAATCTTGCATAAATATTATTTCTTTATTATTTGGATACCAATCCTGCAGCTGAGGGAGGAGTTGTGTTTCAAGCACCTTTTATATTGCACTTGATTCATCATTCCTTCCACAATGAAAAGGCGTCCAAGTCCCTTAGCACTTATCACTGGCCAAATCATCATCAGACTGAGGATGTTTCACAGTTTGTACAACACAGTCTTCATTATATTTTTCATTAGGCCTGCGTTTCACATACTGTCTCTTGTCAGACAATACCTGAAAAGTCGATTCATCACTAAAGCACACCTGCAGAACGAAATTACAGTGTACAGTGCATGTTAGACTTTGCTATAGTAAAAAATATATATACTGTATGTGTGAAAAAAAGATTCTAGAATTGATACTCACCTTCCTTCAGTTATCAGCAGTGAAGTTTCTGTATTTTTTGGCCCACTGGAACCATTGATTCTTCATTCTTTCTGTGAGCTTAGGTTTCTTTGCTGGCCTGCAGCTCTTCATGCCAAGGTTCTTTAAAGTTCGGCGAACTGTTCTTTCGGAAGCTGGAATTTCCACCTCATTTAAACTAACCATCACATCCTTCTTCGTTGCAGATCTGTTTTCTTTAATTATTTTTATTAATTTACGTTCACCTCTTGGTGTAATGATCTTCTTCCGACCACAGGAACCTTTCCTCATAGCGTTCAAAGACAAACCCTTCTTTAACTTCTCCTTTATTCTGCGGATTGACTGTCGTGAAATATTGCATTTTCGGGATATTTCACTTATATTATAGTTCTCTTTTGTTAAAAGATGAGTTATTACAGCTTTTTGTTCATCTTTTAGATCTTTAAGTTTGCCCATGTCAATGTTCAGAAATTTTACTGAAAATTTTGTCCTGGGGAACACTTGAACTACGTACACTAAATCACAATAATTTCACCAAAATCAACTTCACAGACTGCACTGATAAGCTGACTCTCAGCTACATGATACTTAACAATGAACAAAACTTCCTCAGGGAATGATTGTCTAGATTTCTTTGTTATTTTGTTGCATTATTGGCGATCTTACAACTTGTTAACAATCAGGATTACATATTATTGGCCGACAATTAAGTGAGTGATGCATTCCAATTGTTAAATGACTATGAACTTAACAAGAAATATGAAAAGTAAAAGCAGACTCAATATTTTACATCTTTTCTTGGCAGACTGAATATTTTACATCTTTTCTTGGAGGTGGCCTAATAATCTGGCCAACCACTGTAGGTAGAGTGGATGGATTCAAAGAGGATTAAAAAAGGGTAACTTACGTAAAAATAATAATAATGACCCGGTATAATAAGTGCTGGGTCTATACCATTATCTATACCATTTACGTTTTTTATTTCTGTATTTACTATTATCCATGCTATTTACATTTATTTTACGTTTTACTTATAGTTATATATATATCTCCCCACCCAGTTATTATTCACCTCTTTCAATAATAACATATCAGTATCGATTATCGACCCAATATTTGAGCTTACTCCCCCCCCCCCCTTCCACCTAAACTACCATCCGCGCTTAGACGCCATTCACCAGTCTGCCGTCTATGTGTACACTTGTGACGGCGCCTGGTGCTTCACCTTCTGCACGTTTAAGGCTGCTGTAGGCCGAAATATTGCGCTTCTCCTGTGTGTTTTTTGTTCGTCGTCCCAGCCGCCTTCATCTGTGGTAAGTGTTGGGTCATATTTCCCTATCCTTCCTTAATTTTATTGCCTTAAAGCTTTTTCCTGCTCATTGTTATTATATATATATATATATATCTTCATGGTATGCTTTGGTTTATTGATAACATCTGCAGGTAATTTTAAATTCGTGGACCAACGCAGCTTGTATGTCTTTGTCCTAGTAGTGTGTTTCGGCGAGGGATGTATGCTCCATTTATTTTTTGCATTCTAGTATTTAAGTGTGGTAGGTCACCAGCATTTAAGACCAATGTTGCCACTTTAGCTATTTTGTCGCTAGCTTTAGTGAATTTTGAAGCTCGAAAGTGATATTTTTAAATAAGTTATCACTAAAAAAAAATATTTGGTGATTTTTGGTGATATTGAACCTTACAGTTTCGAAAAACTTGATTGGAATTGGAGTAGGTAATGCCTGTCATGACTCGCATAAATAATGGCTTACATAATATATTGAAAATGGAATACGGCTTACCCAATACAAGAGGCTACTGGAATAAATACCTTTTTGGTGTTATCTGATTTAGTCATATCCTATCAATTTCTCTTGAATGCCGCAGTAGAGAGGATTTTCAGTATGATGAACATACTTAAGAGCAATTTTACAAATGAAACTATAAATAGCCAATTCTTTTTTATAAGGAATCGGTTAAAAATTGTGAAAAAACTGCTAGTTACGAGCTTCCTGCTGATGTGATTGGTAAAGATGGTAAATACTCTTAAATCTAAGACTGACAATTCATCTCATCCTTCCGCATCTGCAAGTTCTGAATCTCCAACGATAGACTAAGATGATGAAATATCGATTGAAGAATTTGATGTTGATTCACAATACAATGTTATGCTTAATTTAATGAAAATACTAATTATTAAAATATTTTTATATCAATCATCTTACCACTTCCCTTTATTTTATTCAGCGACTTCTAGTGAATCTTTTGGCTCTAAATATCCCACAATCTATTGAGTTTTGAGACCTGGTCTAGTGACTTGTTTTCGTAAGGTGGCATCACAGACTTTTATATGCACATAACCGTTGTTTGAATAAACATCTGACAGACGTTGAGCAACATGTTTTGTTTGTACAGCTCACAGGTTGGAAAACTGTATGGCTTTTTATGTATCACTTTCAGAATGCAATTTTAGCATCTGTTGACCTGAGCCAAGTTTGTATCAAATGTCCCTCCCCAGCTGTCTATACCATATTGCAAGTGGGTTTGGACTAAGGCGAAAAACAGTTTTAATGCTTCGATGGTGAGAATGTTTCTTATCATATAAAATACATAAATAAGCTTTTGTAGTTTAGCAACTAAGTTTGATGCATGATGATTCCAACACAAATTACAGTATTTCTATGCCTAGATACATAATGTTTTTTGCTTTCCATATTTTGACACGATTATATTTTGTATGACTATTGCATGTGGAATTGTGGAGTATCTGCGTTTGATGGTCCAGTGGTTGTGTTGTTACATTGTGTGTAAAGCAAATGAGTTTGGTCTTGTTTTTAATTATAGTTAGCTTTTGGTTTAACTATTGCTGAATAGTGTTTAGGGGTTCCTGAGCTGCATTGAAGCCGTCTTCCTAAGTGTTATCCGTAAAAGTCACAACTGTGATAAAGTGATTTTTGCACTAAGATTTAGGTCATTTATGTAAACAAGGTACAGAACTGGTCCTAAAGCTGTTCCTTCTGAACACCTACTTTGACTTCTGCAACTTTACATATGGTGTCTCCAATTCGCACCATTTGTGTTCTGTTACACAGAAAACTACTGAATAATGTCAGAGCAGTTCCTCTTATACCAATCTTTCAGTTTTGCGAGTAGTATAGTATGATCGACACTATCAAATGCTTTTATAATCTAGAAATTGTCCTTTTGGAACTATCAATCATCTTGCATAAGTGATTTGTCAATGAGTATACAGCGTCCAGAGTACTTATACTTGGTCCGAAACAACCGATTTTCTGAGAGTATACTGAATTCTTCCTAGTAGTTCATTAATCTACTTTTCATACATTTTTCTAGCAATTTTGAAAGATGAGGGACGTCTGCCTATAATTGCATATTTCTTTTCTGTCATCTTGCGCTGGTATATGATAGCTATTTTAAACAGATCTGGAAACTGTCCTGGGTTAAATTTATGTTTTAGTGGCAGCAGTATAAATTTATTCAGTCTTCAGAGTTTTACTACTTACCCATTTGCAGAATCATTCTTCAGTGTGATTATGTGGCTTGCTATTTCTAATTCTGATATGAGAGGGAAGAAGGCAGACCGTGTCTGGGAATTTGGGATGTTATTTTACTTGACTCTATGGCTTCATCAGTTGCACTTTTAATTTTTCCAGCAAGTTCTAGGCCTATATTAGTGAAGATTTCCATAAATTTGTTTGCTACTGTGATGGGTTGTATGGCTGCTGTGAGTCATTAATGTAAATTCTTTCAATAGGTAGCTACTTATTTTTCTGTCTGCCTGCTATTTCATTGATGTTTTTCCATAAAGTTTTGGTATTGCTAGAATTTGTCGTAATTGTTATGGTGTAATATTTTTCTTTTGCGATTCTGATTAGCTTGTTTATCAGATTTCTATATAATTTATCTCTGTAGAGCATTCTAAGTCCGCTGTGGAATGGTTTGTGGACACTCTTTACCAGTGTGGTGTAATTTGTCTAATTCTTATAGAGGTTGCAGTAATCCATGGAGTAATTTAAATTTTGAACTAGTCTGCTTTGAATAAGGTGTCATGTTATTATCTCTAGGAAAGAGTATTTTGCTTCATGAGCGTCTTGTATTAGAACACAGTCTGTCGTTGGCCATTTATTCTTATGTAAAGTGGATTTGTTGTCAAAACAATTTATGAAGCCAGGCAGTGGTTGCATGTTAATTGGTATATGTACACACACACACACAAAAGGGATAGCGAAACGAACCACCACTTACCTTAGATGATTGTATTATGGGGTGAACACATAAATAAGCACAAAACACGGGAAAAATAATTAATATTTCGGGACTTGGCCCTTCGTCAACAGGAGGACATCACGGAGGGAAGGTAGTGCAGGATACGGCTCATAGAATGACCATTAGTCAGGAACGTGGTTGGGGGGGGGGGGTCTATTACAAACTTCAACCAAAACAAAATGTATACTAACAATGGAGAAACAGATTGAATAATCACTTACGCTGTTAAAAAGAAACATCCTTCCGCACAACGGCGGAGTGCCATCTGAGCTGCAGGTTTACGAGCAAATTCAATTATGCCCTCTTCCATTGACTTTCCCCGGTCATCAACAATAATAACTGCACGTTCAATCTAAATGATACAAATTTTTTAAGTAGATTAGTAAAAGAATCAATAGAAGCAAAAGAATTGAATGATAATAAACTAAACATTTATTGAGTTGAAAAACATTACAATTAATTTTTGACAATACAAAACAATTTTACTTACATCTCCAAAAACAGAGAAAGCTTTTTCAAGAAGTTCATTTGATATCCAAGGTGTTAAATTCTTAACCTTGATGGCAGCACCAGGAGGTGCAAAGCGAACCTTAATCGAACGCCCTTTGCGAAGTGTGCCATCCAATTCTCGCTTGGCCTTTTCCGCATTTGCACGGTAGTCCTAAAATATCGTATCAAAACTTATCACACGTCAGGTATAAGGAGAAGATTGATTAACTATGAGAAAATTCAAACAGCTTACCATACGAATGAACGCAAAATTTTTTTCCTTATTCACAAACAATTCAGCCACTTCTCCATACGGACTGAACATTTCTCTAATTTCTTCATCAGTAACATCACCAGTCAAATTACCAATGTAAAGCCTGCAGCGTCCTGAAAACTTCTTTTCTGTGGTATCTTGAGGTGGTAGATCATGTGTGGGTGCTGCCAGTGCAGCCAAACGCTCATTCAAACGATCCTAGATAAAACAAACACCAATGCTCTCATAACAGTTACTAACTTAATATTACAAATATTTTAGAGTTTATTATTATAAATAATAATAATTGGGTACTGTGCGAAATATGACAAGTAAAAAATAAAAAACCTGTTATTTTTGATTGAAATTATCGAAATAAGACTTCATGGATAAGTGTACCTGAAAGGCATTAATTATACTCTGAATTTGCCACGGTAGTGACCTTCATTCAAAATCCACTATGATCCCATGGAATATTAAGTCATTCTCGTCCAGGATCCAATTCAACCTACCCCCCCCCCACTAATACAGCTCCTTAAAAATCAACATGTTTACCATATGCAGAAGTAGCACATTCACAACGATGCCTGTTAAACGAATCAGCATTAGCCACACTTAAACATAACGAAAAATTCAAACGTGGGAATTAGTGATTCATTTTTAACTGCAATGGAGCACACGCTCCAGTAGCAATTTCCCTACAAACCGATCTTCCCCCTTTCCTGCACCCACCTACCACCCTGCTACAAATTATGAGTTTAAATTCTTTCAACGTTTTTCGTAAATTATTCATCATTTTTTTTCGTAACTTATTCCAATCTCTGAAACCCTTACCTAAAAAAAGAAACTTCCTGCTCTCTTGCGCCTGAAATTAAGTGCCAGCTTGTGGTCATGTCCATCTTTTCCCTTTCATTCTTACACGGCTTATCACCAATATATGCCATGTACACTCTCATGACTATTTACCATCTTCCAATGAATCCATTCCAGTTCCTTTATCATATTGGTTAGTGATTGTGTTCTACGATAAATTCCCGAGACAAATCCAGCAGCCCTTATCTGCACCCCTTCCACCTACCATATTTGATACCCAAAATGTGTGTCCCATAATACACCACCATATTCAAACAATAGTCTGACCAAAGTTTTGTAATCCAATTCCTTTACTTCTCTCGTACATCCTCTCACTCTCCAACAAGTAAAGGATTTTGAAAAGTTTTCCTACTACCTGTCCAATGTGTCCTTCCCAGTTGAGCTTGTTATCGACTGTTATGCCAAGATATTTACATTTCAAGTCTTCAATAGTCAATTCTTTTTCCCACCATGTAGTCATAATCAACATTTAGTTTTTATCTGTGTTTCTAATAAGCTGACTCTTTGCATTTATCTTCCACCCCATGTTTACCAACCCAACTAGACATCCTGTCCAGATTTGCCCGCAGCAGTTTGCTCTAAAAGTTTCGCATGCTTTACAGCTGAAATATTTCATTTGTCGGGTAAAATGTATGAAGGTGTTGGTCAAGTAGAAAAGCTCCTTTAGAAATGGAACATTCAAACCTATGCTTGTTTAGAGCATGTAAAGATCATCCATACACATTTGAAATGTCTCTTAATTAGACTTCGTTGTTAATAGTATTAACGGACAAATTTTCGCGATGTTAGCTGCAACAGAAGAAAGCTTTCACCAAATGTGCACAATTTCCTTAAATTCGTATTAGAAAACAAACTAACATACGAGGGCGGTTTGAAAAGTACTCTGAATCACCGCTAGATGTCAGTGCTAGAGCAACAAGGTTCCCGCGCAATAATCACACATCCTTTGTGAGTGAACACGTGGCGCGTCAGTGCTCTAGCTGCAGGAGTGTGATAGTGATGACTTTGTTGTTGTTCTCGCATAGTGATTTGTGACAATGGAAAAAACTGAGATTCGAACAGTGATTAAATACTTTGTAAAGAAAGGTATGAAAGCAAAGGAAATTCATGCAGACTTTCAGAACACACTAGGGGACTCTGCTCCTTCATTTTCAACTGTTGCCAAGTGGACCAGCGAGTTTAAATTTGGTCGGAAGAGCTTGGATGATGATCCACGTAGTGGACGGCCAAAAAAGTGCTACGACCCCAGAATTTATCGCAAAAGTGCATAAAATGGTCATGGAGGATCGTCGACAAAGTGCGGAAGATTGCTGAAGCTGTAGGGATGTCTTATGAACGGGTATATTATATTTTAACCGAAGAATTAGGTATGAAAAAATTATCCGCAAGATGGGTGCCGCGGCTCTTGACACTGGACGATAAACGCACCAGATTGGAAATGTCCGAACAAAGTCTGGCCCGTTTTCAGAGCAACCAAAAAGATTTTTTGCGCCGGTTTGTGACTACAGATGAAACTTGGGTCCACTACTATACCCCAGAGACAAAACAGCAGTCAAAGCAGTGGAAACATGCCGATTCACCACCACCAAAGAAAGCAAAGGCAGTGCGTTCGGGCGGAAATGTCATGGCCTCAGTTTTCTGGGATGCAAAAGGCATGCAAACAATCACGGGGCAATACTATGCAAACCTCCTAGACCAATTACAGGAAAAGATACGCGAAACAAGGCCTGGTTTGGCAAGAAAAAACGTCATCTTTCATCAGGACAACGCTCCGCCGCACAAAAGTGTTATTGCCATGGCAAAACTTCATGAACTGAGGTACGAATTATTGCCACATCCACCTTATTTGGCACCATCAGACTCATCTATTCCCCAAGCTGAAAAATTTTCTCAGCAGACGGAGATTTTCTACAAGGGAAGAACTGACAGCTGAATTGGAGAGGTATTTTGCAGGCCTGGAGGAATCTCATTTTCGAGATGGGATCAAGGCATTGGAAAATCGCTGGACCAAATGCATTAGTCTACAGGGAGACTATGTTGAAAAATAAAAGCAGTTCCCCCGATGTAAGATACTTAATTCTAATACATTCCGAGAACTTTTCAAACCACCCTCATATTATAAAAATATTTCTGTTAAAAGCAACGAGCATTTTTCAACAATTCAGAAAAAGAAAATTGTGATGAAAAAAATACAGTAAACTTTTATTTATAATTTTGTGATACAAATTCAAGCATCTTTATTTTATTTATTATCCTGAATAATTGATTTAATTTTTCACTTTTCAATTATTTACGCAACAGGTTGAGATTTTTTAGTAGGAAAATGTGAAATACTTAGCGCAAGTTTTGAAAGTATACATATATAAAATTGCCATTACCTTTAAAAAAAAAGGAAAAATTACAACACAAAAATTTAGTGACATGAGGTATTAACAATTAAAGTTCAAATAATGTGCTAATGACAATATATCTATACATATAGTATAAACAGGTAAAAACTTCTGAATTTTAGTATTTTTAAAAAAGTGGGTTAGATGTGTTAATCTACAGAGAAGGAATCGACCTTTCTTTTATTGTGTCTTTCTTTCTGCAAGTTGAGATGAATGGTATTCACACAAGAACTACTGGTAGTATTTTGACAGTTTCGGTTAATGTCCATGGTCCCGCGGGTAAAATAGTGTTTTATTTTGATGTGATGTAGAAAAGCTGAGAAATAAATTCTACAGGGTGATTATAATAAAAGTGTTGGGTGAACTGTGTTTCCTCATTTCGCCTCTCAGACGTTCGCCATGAGTGTCTCAATGAAGGACCGCACTCAGCTTGTAAAGCTTTATCACAAGAACGGTGATTCTGCAGAAGTTCAGGACCCTCAAGGGTATGAAAAAAGGCGTTGGATCGATGACTGTCTTGGGTCAGGTGAAAATGATGAAAAAATCGAAAATTCAGGTTCGTTTGATGTGCAGTCTGGTAGAGGAAGGAAAAGATGCGATTCGGTGGTAGTTAAAGAAGTGGCCACAGAAGTACGAGTCGAGCGGTGGTGTGCAACCATGCAGTGCACGGAGAATTGCCAGAACATTGGTCAGGCCTGTGAGCATGGTGCATAACATTCTACGAAACATCCTGCAATGCTATCAATACAAAATTTGCCAGAGTTGTTTCCTTCTGACCTGCCAGCAAGAGAGGTGTTTGATTTGAAATTTCTTGCTCACATGGAAGTAGACAATGATTGGCTGTGGAAAATTCTCTGGACAGACGAAGCCCATTTCCATCTGACGGGATATGTCAATACACAGAATTGACGAATATGGGCAACAGAAAATGCACTTGCAACAAACCCACTACACTACAACTTCATCCTGTAAAGGTCACTGTGTGGCGCGGATTAACGGCATCATTTATTGTATTTTTTCGCGGATATGGGTGTTTTCGTTCCTGTTACCGTTAATGGTCAGCGCTATGAGTCTCTTTTGCATAATGACGTCATTCCAGCTCTGTAAAAGTGTGGATGTTTGGATAGTATCGTTTTTATGTAAGATGGCACTCCTCCGCACATTGCAAATCGAGTGAAGCAGTTGTTGAGGCGGCATTTCGGAAATTCTAGAATTATTCCCTACAGCCTGGCCGGCCCGATCACCTGATCTTATTCCGTGGGATTTCTGACTATGGAGTTATTTGAAAGATGTGTTCAGTACTCAGATTGCGAACGTAGCTGAATTGAAGACACGCATTATGCAACAGATTCTGAATTTGACCCTGGTGTCACTTCGATGGGTTGTGGAACTTGCTGTTTCCCGATTTAATCTTGTTGCAACACAACAGTAGACAGCATATTGAACATGTTTTGCACCTGTCTCGCGAAACTTAAAAACCGATTGGATGGATGCTTTATGCGGTATTTGACCTCGGGAAAATTAAAAACCGTTTCCCATTCGATGTGATACTACCTTGCATTGGTGGATGGACTTACGTAAATAACAGTATCACACCTGTACAGTCATGCACACTGAACAGTAGTAGGTTTATCGTGTAACTTACGCTTTAGCCATTGTTTTACGATTTGTCATTTGTAGACGAAATTCTGATGCTTACAGCGCCATCTGTCGCTAAAATTAGGAACTTTCTTTTTGTTCGTGTTCTTTCCCCCTTCTTGAATAATATGCCATTCAATTTTAACGTCATTATAATCAGTGGTTCGTTTTCTTAGAGTGTTTTGAAACAAACTTTAATTATAATCACCCTGTATTTCAAAGTAGAATTAATTTACTGAATTGGCAGAAAATAATATCCAAAGGGTAAATGAAGTCCCTTTTATTTTATAAAAAGAAAAGAAATAGTAATTTTAATATATTAATATTATTAATTTAAATGCAAAGGATCTCTCATTCCAGCGGCAATTCCGTTGGTCATCTAATTACCCTTTTTATTATTTTTAATTATCTTACATAATTCCTTCATCTACATTTGCAATTTACGGATTTTAATTTTAAATTCCTTCAGGGTTTTTGGTAAACTATTCATCACAACTCTTGGCAATTTGTTCCAATCTCTCACACCCTTACCCATAAAAGAAAATTTTCCCACTATTATTCATGAAATCGAGTGCTAGCTTGTGGTTTTGGTCATCTTTTCCCTTCCATGTACTAAACCCAATTCTGCGAACAATATCCCTCCAAGCCCCATCACCAACGTACTGTACATTCACAGCATACACTTCATACACCAGTGACTTTAAAGAGCTCCTTTATCATATTAATTACTCACTGGGTCCTGTGATAATTTCCACAAACACATCTAGCCATGTGTAAACCCAAATAGTCTTTCAGTAAAATGTAGTAAAGCTATGACAAACCAATAAAAGAAGAAACAATTGATCTAAAAGAGGTTAAATATTATGGTATCTGTCATTTTTGTTTCAGGATGTACATAATTTTTTGTTTTACATGGACTATTGCTTAAAATTATTATTAACACACTTTATTATTATTAATTTTTATTTGTGATGGATCTAGTCATCTAATTACCCCTTTAATTTATGTAATTAGAATTTCAAACTCCTCCCCCATTTACAAATTTTAATTCGCAATTCCTTAACTGTTTTTGATAAATTATTCATCACTTCACTTCGTAATTTGTTTCAATCGCCAACACCCTGTTGTATTTTTAATATGTTGTTCTTATCAGCTGACTATTGAATAGTTTATTTGTGTTTTTCTTTATATCTTAAATCAGTCGCCAGGGATAAATGTCCCGTTTAAACTCATTCAGTACTTTAATTTTCAAACATATTAACTTAATTTATTATATTTGAATGATAAACTTTGTATTACTTCTTGCAATTTATTAAAGCATTATTCGATAGAAAAGGATACAAAGACACAAGGTCCTTTGCTTGCAGTTTTTCATCAACTCAACCGCACACGCCTATTATCTTGCTCGCTCTTTGATTGTTACTCTGGTCGTTACCATGACTACTAATTTTTCCCAGAGTAACTTTAAGCCTTTTGCGATTTCTGCATAAAAATCGTTATGCCATAACCCTTACCAACAAAAGACAATTTTTCCACTCCCTTATGCATGAAATTGAGCGCAATCTTGGTAATGGTCGCCTTTCCCCTTCCATGCACTATTCTTAATTCTTTGACCAATAACCCACCAAGCCCCATCACCAACATATGGAATATACATTCCCAATGCTCTTCACCCTTCCCCTTGTGAGGTACACAACCTCACAATTTGTGATTTTTTCTGATATTAGAAAGATTTTCTTTTTTATTTAGTAGTTATAATTGTAAATACTAACATTGAGATTCTAAGGTTAAAGAATGTCAAGAGGGATACAAAACAAAATGAAGAAAGCAGTTAAAGAGAAAATAAAATGGGAGGTGTGGATGAGAAAAGCTTAATGGAGAAGCTGCAAAATTCCTGGCTTGATTTGTAATGGAGAATTTAAGCCCGAGGGCAGAAGATTAGTATAATGATAAAAGTTAATGAAACACGAAAGTTTTAACTGGCAATTGATTGTCATTTGAAAAATAGAAGATAACAAGTTGT
The DNA here is from genome assembly GCA_031002005.1 of Vandiemenella viatica. NCBI lineage: Eukaryota > Metazoa > Arthropoda > Insecta > Orthoptera > Morabidae > Vandiemenella > Vandiemenella viatica. The sequence continues at coordinate 186,340,005 of JARYHS010011408.1, forward strand.
AACAGCCCTAATACCTGTATTTTGAATAGTATTGGACTGTGTGAAATATTTGTAATGAGCTAAAGTCTGCTTGAAAGTGATTTGGTATGTTTATTTTGTAATTTCTTGTAAATAAGTGTATATAGACTTTGTTTTAAGTAAGAAAATTATTTAAGACGATTTAATATGTTTAATAACCGAATGGTGCAAGAGTATTTCTTAAAAGTTTGTATTTCCATGTATTACTGTAATTTACGATGTCTACAGGACGATTTTCTACCGTTTGAAAGGATTTCTGTAAATAATTTTGTATTTAAGTATCTCTAATTACCATTTCTAATCTTTGTAATGTTATTAATTAATTTTGTATCAATTCCGATTGTTTTTAATATGTTTGATTGTTTGAGTGATTGTTAATGATCGAGAAATATCGGGCGGATGCCTTTGAAGAATTCTCGTAATTTCGATAGACTCTATATAAACAGTTCGCCTGGACAGAGAAGTCAAGTTTTCATTAAGTTTGCATTAAGTATAAATTCAGTGTTACAGAGACATTCATTATGTATTAAGTTGTCATTCAGTTGTTAGTTGACAGTATTCAGAAGTGCATCTTTGGATTGTACCTGTGAATGTCGCTGACTTGTTTTGATTGAAAATTAAACGAGCATCTCAACATAACCTTGTTTTTGGTGGACTTTATTAAAGTAATTAATGCAGTAATTAACCCACCAAAGAACCTTAACATGGCGACCGTTGACATGACGAGAAGTTCTTAAACATCTGTGGGATGTTTATCTTCTAAAAAGAATCTGCAGAAAGTTGCGAGGAAATTTCGACCGGCTAGACACGTAGAGGTTGTACAGACGACACGGATTTGACGGCAAGCTGACCTACTTCGGCCTAAGGCGGAGATTTTTCCATCGGGAATCGGATGTAATCTTCCGACGACGAGTGGATTTCTTCGGCCTCAAAATCGTCTTCCTACAGTGAATTGTGAAAAGTGTGGTTAAGTGTTTGAAGTCAGTGTGGTGTTTAATGGTTAAATAAGTGCTTCTAAGTGAAATTTAATGTGATACAAAATTGTGGAAGAATTGTAAGTACTGCATTGAATATTCAAGTGATTTATTTTGCATGCGATTGTGTGGCAGATTGGAAAGATTTTAATTTTTCTTAATTTTGTTTTTTATGTTGATTTTGCTAATTACTAAAAATGGCTGATAATCAGAACCTGCAAGCTTTCCTAGAGTCTTTTGTAGCCAGTTTTAATGCAAAGTTTTCCGAATTTGACAACAAATTTTCTGAACTTGATGGCAAATTTGATAATAAGTTTTCCAAATTCGACAGCAAATTTTCTGAAATTAAGTCTCAGTTTTCCGAAATTGATGACAAATTTGATAATAAATTTTCCAAATTGGATAACAAATTTTCTGAATTTAAAAATGAGTTAAATCTTGATGGTAAATTTTCTGAGATCAATTCTCAATTTTTTGAATTTAGAAGTGAGTTAAGGAATGATAATGACAGAAAATTTGCTGAAATCAATGACAAGTTTTCTCAACTGCAACAAAGCAATGATAAAACATTTTGATTTGACTAAATGTTTTGATGTTAAAATCGCAGAGCAATTTCAGGGTTTTAGCTCTCAATTCAAGGAAGATATTAACAATTTAGATTCTAAATTGGGGAAGGTAGTAACAGAATGTCAGGAGAAATTTAAAGTTACAAAATTTTGTGAACAGAATAAGGCTGAATGTGAAAATTTGATTTATAAAGAGGTGAAGGAAGTCAGTGAAATTGTGATAAGATGAGGGAGGAATATGTTGCTTTATTCCAAGCTAATGATGTTAAAGCTACTGAGTTGAGACAGGAAGTGGTTGGTATAGGGAAAAATGTTAATACATTGGTAAATCATCAGGAACAACTTACCCAGGGTTGGAGACAACCCAATCTAACGTTAATCAGTTAGAGAAAAGGGTTACTGGGTTGCAGATTCAATTAAGTCAGGTTCCCTTAACAGGTAGTCCAAATTTCAGTGTCGATGTAAAAGAAGAATTTGAATTCTATGATGATAGTGGGAGGCTTCACCCTATTGAATTTATAGATAATTTTGAAAATCAGACTATTTTAATTTGTTACCCGATAGTAAGAAAATTGCACTTGTGGGTAAACATCTAAAGTCTTATGCTAGGGCATGGGGTGATAGACAAGCTAGGGAAGTGACTGACTACAAGCTGTTTAAAGAAAACTTTTTGAAACATTTTTGGTCGACAAGCAGGCAGATTCAAGAAAAGAGAGAGTTGATGACTGGAAGGCCCTATAAACCTGGTAGGGAAACTCAACATGATTTTTTTCATAAATGTTGGATCCGTTGTAAGTATTAGACCATCCTTATGGAGAGGAGGAATTTATTGATTTGATAGGAGCTAGGCTACCTCAGCAAACAAGAAATTTAATTGCCACTTTGGATGTAGTAAATGTGGATAGAGTTTCGTTTTGGTTGAGACGCTTGGATGCCCAGGAGTCATTCAATGAACAACATTACCACCATCAACACCATAGGAGGGGCAGCAGGAGTCCCCCTAGAAGGGGTAATGGGTCAAGGGATGGTAGATCGAGGGGACGGGATCGTAATAATTATGCAAGAAGGAATGATAATGGGGAAGTGAGAGAACAGAACCCTCAATCTGAAAGGGAAAGGCAGCATGGGGGGCAGGCAAACTAAAGACCCCTGTATGGGCCCCGCAGTGGTGGACAAGAAGGTGGGTCCAGGTACCAACTGCTATAGCGTTAATACCTTTTTATGAATAATCCCGAGAAGATTTATTGGAAGAGGTGGGGGTAGCAGCAAGTGAATTTCAGGATAAGGTTATGATAGATAATTAATGATGTTGATGATGTAAAGGTTGATAATAAGATAAAGCGGGAAGGGGACCACCATAGTACCTTATCACTAGAATCAGTGTGCGAAAGTAATAATTTTCATGTAGAAGATTTTCGAAATGGTCACTGCTTAATTACAAAAAAGGGTGCAGAATTTATAGTGCATACTACAGTGTGGCTATCAGAAACTTGTAAGGTCCAGAATGGCATAGTTGGGACTATGTGTGCTAGGATAGGTGGTAATGAAGTTTGTAGAAGTGCTGAAATCGAGGAGTTTCTCAATATCTTGAAGATGAAGGTGATACAGTGGTGTGGATAGGAGACCAGATGAGGAGGAGAATTGTAAGTCAAAGTATTTGTCTTCTGAAGAGAGAGGTTGAAAAGCCATATGTACCAATCCCTAAGTTAGAAAAATGTCCTAATTTTGACCTAGCTGATACATTATTTAGCTCTGTATTGGTGTAGATAATGATAATGAAGAAATGGGTGGGAGTAAGGATTTATTGAACCAGTTTCTATTGGAAAATTGTACAGAATGTGACTTAGATGACACTATGTTTTGTACTCTCTTTGATGTGGAAGCTAATAGTGAAGTAGTAGTTGCTGAAAAATAATTATTTTGTGGATGAAGTCAGTAAGCCAGATGTTAAAACAGTTTTAGGTACTGATTCAGATAATTTGGTAAGTTTAAGTAGTAATCAGATGATGAAGAGTGGGGTTGGGAGTAATGATGGACTAAACTGTAGTAGTGAGAATAATAAATTTGTATTACCAGTTGAGTCAAAGCATTGCTTTTAAGTGACAATCAATTTGCTAAAACAGAACCATTGTATGTCTCAGCTGTTGCGTGGTTGTACCAAAGTCTGTTGTCTGAGATGATTGGAAGTTTGTGTTTCTGTATGTATATAATGAAGCTTTGTGAAAATAGAAATGTAATATTAAATGTGTATACAAAAGTTGAAGAAAACTGGAAGGTTAGGAAAAAGTAACTTACATGGTTCTGGGTTTCCAGGGAAATCCTGAAACCCACTTATGAGAATTAATTGAAATGCATGGTTTGGGGAGGGGTCAATAGCCTGTAAATATCTAGTTTTGTAAATAAGTATGTCAATTGATGCATGTAAATAGTTTGTGTGAGTACTTAAGTTCAGATGCAGATGTAAGCATTTCAATGTATAATTTGTGACAGTTGTGTTTTCATGATGTTGTGACTTTCTACATTGTGGATGACAAATTATCAGCTGTAAAATGTAAATAGACTGTTGTCATAAACAAGCAGACATCAAGTGTGTAATTTGGAGTGAAAATAATTGTAACTTAAGGTGATGGCATTGAACGTTTGTTGTGTAAAAACAGTAAATGATAAAATGATTGGACCTGAGAAAAGACAATTATTGTAAACAAAATCAGTGTCATGGACTATGTGCAGATGTTGTATGAAGAATTGTATTTGTTCATTGTAAAAGTCATTATGGTTGATTGATTGTAATCTGTTCGTGTCTGCATTATGTGTACATTCAACCTGCTTAGATTCGTGACGGATTCAATCAATTTTATCTGTGTAAAATTAAGTGAATCCTGGGGAGGGGTTGTAACAGCCCTAATACCTGTTTGAATAGTATTGGACTGTGTGAAATATTTGTATGAGCTAAAGTTTGCTTGAAAGTGATTTGATATGTTTATTTGTAATTCTTGTAAATAAGTGTATATAGACTTTGTTTTAGGTAAGAAAATTATTTAAAGACATTTAATATGTTTAAGAACCGAATGGTGCAAGAGAATTTCTTAAAAGTTTGTAATTCCATGTATTACTGTAATTTACGATGTCTACAGGACGATTTTCTACCGTTTGAAAGGATTTCTGTAAATAATTTTGTATTTAAGTATCTCTAATTACCATTTCTAATCATTTGTAATGTTATTAATTAATTTTGTATCAATTCCGATTGTTTTTAATATGTTTGATTGTTTGAGTGATTGTTAATGATCGAGAAATATCGGGCGGATGCCTTTGAAGAATTCTCGTAATTCGATAGACTCTATATAAACAGATCGCCTGGACAGAGAAGTCAATTTCATTAAGTAATAAATTCAGTGTTACAGAGACATTCATTATGTATTAAGTTGTCATTCAGTTGTTAGTTGACAGTATTCAGAAGTGCATCTTTGGATTGTACCTGTGATTGTGAATGTCGCTGACTTGTTTTGATTGAAAATTAAAACGAGCATCTCAACATAACCTTGTTTTTGGTGGACTTTATTAAAGTAATTAATGCAGTATTAACCCACCAAAGAACCTTAACAAAGTGGAAGTTTTTTTTATTTCATATTGAAGTTTTAATGAAGAGAATAGAGTTGATTCTTAAAGTACATTTGGTATGGTTTTTTAATATTAGTGTTATTTCAGCATTGATATCGAAAGAAAACCAGCAACGGACAAAGAGGGATAAATACAGATCCTATTTGAACTAGTCTGATGTCGGAAATATAAGGAAAAGTCTTATACTTAAGTGGATAAAGTACATATTCATATTTTCTAAAAAGCCTCCGCCTTTATCATATCAATTACTGACTGGGTCCTGCATAATTCTCACAAACAAATCTAGCTGCTCTTCTTTGCACACCTTCCAACTCCTGTATTTGATAGCCAAAATGTGGTCCCAAACTACATCATATTCAACAAATGGTCTGACCAAAGTTTCATAACCCAACTTCCTAACTTCTTTGGCACATCACCCTCTCCAGTAGATTTATACAGTAAGCGGAAGGTTGCTGTTATTTGTTAGCTCAGTTCGTGCTTTCAAAGTTAGTTCTTTCATTAACATGGAATAAGAACCACGTGTTTTATGTCTGGATATAATTTTTTCTCTCATAAAATATTCCTTTTGCTTTCTCAGTATTATGTAAGACACACTTAAAACATAAAATCTTTATCAAATGATATTTGAATTGCTAATTGTGATGCAACATTCACCCATAGTGATTTGGGGAAACCATGGAAATCTGAATGCCCGGAAAGGGATTCGAACTTGCATCCTCCCGAATGTGAGACCAGAGCTTTACCGCTCTCCCATCACGCTCGGTCTGACAAGTGTCACCTTACCTGTTGTAGATGACAGAGCTACCCCCTCATCACCATTGCAATTCCCACTTTTAAATAACAGTTTTAACCAAAATACAGCAAACTGTAGATAGGCATCTCGAGTTTTTATAAATGACAAAATAATTAACCACAATACAATTTCAGAATTAACTTAGTTTATTTCTAGAAGACATCAAGCTCCAAAGATACTGGTTGCACATATAAACACAAGCTCCAGCGATTATACTCAATACTGCTATACAGTAATGAACTACAAGACTCCTTGCATACTTAAAAACTGTTCAGAAACCTGTCTCTGCCGTCCCTTACGCAAGTTCCATAGAAAATTCCAGAATATTACAATGGTTACCGCCAGATGTTTCTCTAATACTTAAATTAAAAACATACTAAAAACACTAAATCAATTACAATCGGTACAAAATGCACAGAGATGAAAATAAAAGAAATACACACAAAATTATTTACATAAATCAGTTTAAACTGTCACAAATTGTCCTCTAAACATCGTAACTCACCTAAATACTTTGAATTAAACATCTAATCAATTTTTCTCGCATAGTTCTGTCAACCATATTAAATAGTTTTTACATCATTTCTTTTAATAAAACAACGACCATTTTCATGAATTCACAATGATTTGCAAAGAAAACATACAAAATCATTTAATCAATCCATATCTCTACAAATAATTCATAAAATACAATTTCATTTAAAGTCCGAGTTTGAGGGCTGTTAACACTGTGTTGGTGTTGTGTTATTTCTCATCTTCCAGCCTTCGACCTAATCAGAATTCATAAATTTCCATAAACTTCTACCTATCCTTGAACAGAATAGTAAATTCTGATGAACAGCAGAACATCTACAACACAGCTTTGACATATCTCAGCTAACTCCCAACTATCTGGCAACTGCTCCAGGAAAACAAAAAAAAAAAAATCACCCTTTGAGGAGAATTAATTTATAAGCAAACACTTCACAACTTTGGCACTATAGAACCAATGCCATTTCCACACAAAACGTGTTCAATAACTATCCTAAACTCGCCATATTATACAGTTGTCTGATCTGGCTTACTAACATACCCTAGTCTGCAACACCAATACATCTAGCTTCAAAAATTTCCTCTTTCCCCACCGCTTAGCATTCTTTCCTCTCATCTTACTACCCCAACAAATCCAATTTTTACATAACCGGTAATAATCCAATAAGCTCTACATTAAAATATTTGAACTCGTGTCTATAAGGAATCGGGTAGAGATTGCAATTCCAGTACATCATCATTCACTAATGACGTCATAATACGGCCATAGTCAGTAGCAAGAAGTATTATTTTCAAGCAGCAATTCTGTTATAATACAGCATGATACCATTAAATGTACTTCGAAAAGTATTTCTAGTGATGTCTTGGGGTTGACTACTGCAGCATTATGACACCAATTCCTTTTGGAATTGTTATCTCCAATAATCCCAAGGAATCTATAGAATGTTTTAAGTATACTAAACCTCCGCAACTATTTAAAGGAAGCAATAACAAAATGATGCCTACAACATACAGCAAATGTAGCTACAAATTAAACTACTGGGGCAGCAAGCAAATTAGTGGGTTAGGTAGGGCGTGTGTGTAAAATCATTCACGGTGTATTACAGAACATTGAAAGTTATAGTAATTAGAAAATGATGCAAGTAATATGAAATTTCAAATAAATGCTATCTGGTATGAGGAAAAACTGACGAAAAAATTGAAAACCATACAAATTCAGAGAAACGGGTATTGTAAAACTGCAATGAATCAAAACTGAAAATACAAAAACAATACTGGATGTATTAATCTAAATTGGTAGAAAATATCACATGCATCTGAACTAACCCTTTATTAGTTATAATTTTTCAATGGGAAAAGTATATTTTATTTAATGCACACATGCACAGCATTTTCTCTTAGAAAAAGTGTGTTAGCTTCTCCTGGTCATCTTCTAAGCAGAACATCAATCTTAATTTTACAAAAACCTAAACTAATACAACGTATCACACACACCCATAAACTTGAGAAATACAACTTATATATGAAAAGCCTAAGGGAGCAACATGTTTAAAACAGAACATGTGCAATTTTTTTTTCAGGTTTTAAGCCTTATTGATAGAGGCGGGAAAGGACTAGGGGTAGGGAATGAAGAAATTCCTTGTCCATTCCTTTCCCCCCTCTAATCTCAAAATCGACAGAGCGTAAAGGCACAAGCAAAAAAAAAAAAATCTTAGCAGGTTTGCTGCCAGATGTTGATGAAAGACCAGCTTTAGTCGAAGATTGGATATATATTTTAGCAACATGCCATTCACACATGCTCTTCTTTCGCAGCGAACCCACAAAGATTATATTTCAGTGACATTGTAAGAGGTTGGCCGCCATGCCCGATTATTAGCATCTCAGGCCATATTACAATGTCTCCGGTTCAACATGACGATATGACTCCGTTTCAACATGCCGTACAGTTGTGTTTGTTGATAAATTTATTGCATGCTGTTAATAGTTCTCTACATGCCATTCAAATACGAAATTATTATTTTTAATCCAAAACTGAAGCCGAAAGTCTGGAGTAAAACTGTTTGTGCAACAAGATCACAACTGGTGGTCTTCAAAAAAAAGTCTCTAGGATTTCATTTGAGAGGGACAATCTGAACAGTTTTCTATTCTTATTATCCATACTGTAAAAACATTTACACACTGCACTGCTGTGGGGTATGGCGAGTATTGATAACATTACTCTGGAAATCCTATTAGAATTCCATAAGCACCCTGAATATTTGATAACTTTGTCCACTAATTTGGAATAACTGCATCTGTAACAATGGAAATGTCAACTGAAGAGCTACGAGCTGTGTGTGAATTGCATTTACAACAGCCCTTGTTTCATTTTCCTTCATATGTATCTTACACAAGGGAACTTTTCCAAGCAGAAATTTAAGAAAATTGTACACCTTCAATTTTGTCAATTGTGGCTACTTGTGCATGTCTTAGCACATCACTTATGACATAAGGAAGCATCCATTAATTACACAAGGTGAAACTGGGGAGAGGGTTGACAAATCATCTCTAAAACCTTGAAGAGTAAAATAAAATTTGCAACATTAATCCCTCAAGTAATTAACCCTTTGACTGTTCTAGAGGCTTTACTAATGCACCCAGGTGCTGAAGACAAGTTTATGAACGCCCTTGTTCCTTCTGTCAGGTGCCCAGGATGTGTATACATGCGCTGCCAGTCTGTGCTCTGGACGTATCAAGACTTCTGGCCACTTGGGTCCCTGTGTACTCTGCAAGTGTTAATGTGCAAACCACTTAGCAGTCAGGGTAGTTAGTGTCCATTAATTATACGAGGTGAAATAAGAGGGATGGAGGTTTCGGCAAAATCTAAGCAAATCACACAAGGTTTTGAAATTCTAGAAAGGACAGTAGAGATAATACAAAAGACACGAATGTAGACTATAAGATGGTATAAATTTTGCAGATTGCGCCGATTGGGGGGGGGGGTAATAACTCCACACTGAAGCAGGCAAGGTAAAAAAAAAAAAGTGAGAACTACCAGGACTACCAGGGAGGGGGAGGGTTTCCCATCATCTTGGGGGGGGGGGGAGTTTGACCAGATCTCACCAGAGGGGGGAGGCGAAAATCCAGAAACCACCTCACGTAATTAATGGATGCCCCCTTAGTTGCTTTCAGACATTCGGCCCGTGAGCTGCGATGTTATTTGTGTTGCTATTTTCATTCTAGTTTTCACTGAGAAAATGGCACTGAAACCAGGAGAAATGCAGTTTATGTCCACCGATATATTTCTCGCCTTGAATTGGTAAGATATAAAATAAGTGCAGATGCTGACCGCCTGTAACACTGCAGAAATGTTTCAGACAGAAAAGATTGATAGACTGGAGAAATAAACAAGAAACCTTAATGTGTTATTGATTATAACTATTATGGGGAGTTCAGTCGAATCGGTGCTTAAAACTATGAAGTGGTATAAAAGTTCTTTTTCCACATTCTCAATCTTGTGCATTTTAAATGCTCATGCCAATTGCCGAGTTTCATCTGTCTCTGGTAAGAGCACTTGTTGAAGCATTATGCCACAGAACAGAGGAAACCTGGCAAAGGATGACACTCTGATGACGAAAATCCTCTACGATTTACTGGGAGACATTTTCCATTATTATTCATATAGAAAATTCAAAGACGAGCACACCAATTTGTAGATGCGCTGTATGATCAAAACAAAGTGCATCAAGAAACCAGGTACAAATGCAGAACACTCGATGTACCACTGTTGTGTCAGGTTTCAAGGCTTATCACACAAAAGAGAATTATTAACCATGGGTAAGTGCAGGTTAATAATTACATTACACTTATACTCCTCTAAAACTAAATGAATTATGAAAAGAAATTAAAAAAATACTTTTAACTTCGCGCCAGTGCCCGTCCAAAGCCCAGATCCAAAAGGATGGAAAATATATGCACAATTTGTAAAAGGTATTCAAACACTTAACTTCGAAAATTCTCTCCAGTTGAATTACTGCGCTCACAAAAAAACAATTCAAATGCTGTAATACCTATTTAGTATAAGAAGTACTTTTATGTCTGTCTATGAAGACATTCACTTTTAGTGGAGCTTTAAATTGAAATTTTTTAGTTGTCAGTAACTGCATTTATTTTGTGTCTGGGGTTTTAAAATGCAAAACGACAGCCGAAGGTCATCACACAACGCTCCAGAAATATTCAGCACACAGCTAGTCGGGCCACGTGATGAACTCAGCAGTGCAGGTATTGGCCAACCACCACTTTTCAGCCCAGGTACACTCAGCGAGGGCTCTGACTGGCCATCTCTAGCAGTCAAAGGGTTAATGGATTCCCCCTAATCACAGTCTGCAGAAATTTCTGTACTTAGTGAAATACTGTATTCCACCAAAAATGAAGTGAACACACACTCTGCTTTAAACACACCAGACTTTCTACATGTTGATTTTGGGATTCTCCTTTGATTTTAAAACCAAATCACTTCATCCGCATCTCCTACCCTTATATCACAACCACACATTGCAGAAAAATTTAAATTTTATTATTCACAGAAATTTTACAGAATATGCTTCCCTGAATGTCTCGAAACACTGCTTATTACAGTTAATCGTGGATACAAGATTTACACAAATTCCCAACCAGTGACAGTACAAGCAGGATTGTCCATAAGTGAAAAGAGACTATTCAAACAATTGCCGATTAGACTTTCAAAAAAGTATCAACATAAAACCGAAAAAACTACGATAAAATAAATTATCTTTGCATAATTTTAGAGCTAAATGAAAGGCTTAAAAGCACTCAGAGGAACACTTACAACCATCAGAGAAATCAAACTTACCACAACTGTCCATAAACATTACAATAAAAATATCAAAGTGATTGAATTTTAGTTTGGAAATGCTTAAAACACAGCTTATCAATAAAATACAGCACCTTTCTATAAATTTTACAGAAAAACTGTAAAAGTTAGCAGGTATGATTATGGTGTTACACCTCATCACCATCAAGGTCATTAGAGGAGGGAAAGGACTCGCGGTAACAAACAGGAAGGAATTTAGCCATTACCTACTAAAGGAATCATCCTTGGCATTTGCCTCGAGTGATTTGGAAATCCCAAACGGATGGCCGGACAGGGATTCAAAACTACGTCCTCCCAAATGCAAGGCAAACGCTTTACCACACCTTATGATATATTAAAATAATTTTAAATTTGTCACACACGTTCCTCAGGTCACACCTTTTGAGAAAAAGTGTATACGATAGCGAAATGAGAAGTACCATAGATGTGATGCCACAAGGAAGTTACGAAACGATGCACCTAAAACAGTAGGGACCGCCATTTCCATTTAAATTGTCTATGCCAAAGATACTATCTACACTCTATTTTAATGAATGTATATCACCGTCACGTTTACGTGATAACAGATGAGCTGGAGCAGATTGAAGAAATACGTAAATTGTTACAGCAAAGAATGTAGTTTCCATTAATAAACTAAGGTCGCCTTATTTATTGGGTGGCAATATACTGGCATGATGGTTAGGTTGTTATGCAACCTGGACCACAGTTTAAAAAAAAACACGTACTTTGTTACAACAGTATTAGATGTGAGGAATTAGTTTTAGATTTATTGCTGATACTATCCTTGTCGAGAACAATTTTACTGCAAATGGTGTTTTTTTACAATTGAAATGCATAGTTTCCTAACTTTTGTGAGGCACCACATCTAGGTATCTTTCATTTCACTTTCATGTACACTTCATGACCACAGGTACATGTGTCACAAATTTCAAGCGAATAGCACAAGTCCTTACCTCATTCTTATTTTAGTCACCAACAAATGATTGTGGAACAAATAAATTGTACTGAAGTAATTAAAACAAAATTCAAGAAGTTGGGACCATTTTTTGATAGGTACCAGATTTGTTAAACCCCCCCCACACCTCTGGTAAATTGGGTACTTCCAAGCGCCTTATGTATGATAAAAACATAAGCTTTCATAAAATCAAATTAGTTTTTAATATATTAAGTTTGTAATGAAATCTAAATCTCATTGAAATTAAAGGTTTACACATTTCTAAACCAAACTAAATTTATTGAATAGTTTAAATGTTATGTCAAACATGAAAAATCTAAAGTAATAACTAACACAAATATTCCCAGACGAAACTTCGGTAAATACTTAGGCTAAACTACGAACCGGAAAGTACAGTAGTAAAGCTACAAGAAAGAATTACTCAAACATGTATAAAATATAGTTGTATCACAGTACTTACATCTGGATTTCTTCCCCTTTGATCATCTCTTGAACGGTTTCCAAATCTTCCTCTGCCACCATAGCCGCCACCTCGCCCATCAAAGTTTCCGCGGCCATCACCTCTACCGCCACCAGGATGGTTGTTCTGACCAGCATGGTTCTGAATTTTACGATCGTGATCCTCCTCCGTCTTAACAATTTCATTTCCGGAGTTCTCCATCTATAAACATAAAAATCAAGGATACTTAAACCCAATTGAGGAAAATTCCATATACAAAGCAGTTTATCAGCAAGATCATTTTACATAATTTAACTGCACACTAGCTTCCAAATATTCATTTACTTAAAACAATTACTCCCTATCACTCAGCAATAAGGTAATACGTTCAAGAACTCACCTCTTATCGTGCAAAACTACCTCCAAACAGCAGTAACAAAATGTCCTCTACACACGACGCCACCGTCGCCGAGATAAAGAAATAATGGCGGACAAATTGATGCTTCTTCCACGAATGTGCCAACGATATTCCGAATCGAGAAAGAGATAGGAACATGTAGGAAAGCACTAACATCTGTGGTAACGAACTGTCAGTTCATTTAAAGTTTCTACTATAAGTAGCAAACAAAATTTGCACAAACACATAATAATCAAGCACTTCTAACACATGGATCAGAATACATAAAATATCAATAAAATAAACCACACTAAATTCGATAGATTTCAGCATAAGAAAGTTGCAGTGAAATGTAGAAAGGTACCTGTCACAAAATTATATGTACATTACTTACAAAAACTGCAATTATACAAAATACTCGCAATTCTATCGTAGCTACCTTAGAACGAATTTCTTCTATAGAGCATTTAATCAAAAATTCTTTAAGACTCTTTTTGAACAAATGGCAAGAAATTGTAATCCTTGTGAAACTCTATTTTCCACGCCTATTGACTCAGTTAAACAGAGTCGCCCCTAAGATGTTTTCATAATGGAGCGATATGGAAAATTAGTCCCCTTTATTTAGTGAATGTGTTCATTTTTTGTTAAAGATATGTTTTCTTGAATATATGATACTTTTTCAACAAGTGACAATAAAATGTAATCCTTGTGAAGGACTTCATTCCATGCCTGTTAACCCAAATAGAAAGATTCGACCCTGGTTTGTTTTTAGAGTGTAGCAATATGGAAAACTGGTGCCCATTAGCTAACTATAATGTGAGTTTTTAATTTTTTTATTTACTAAAAATTATTTATTTAAACTTACAGTATTTAGTTACAGAGATCCAATATTAGACATCATAAAATCAACTTAATCTGGATGCCAAGTCAAATCAACGCCGTATCTGCATATACTTTTCTCCGTGTGATTTGGGCCAATTTCTTCAATTCAATTTCAGTTATATGCCTCAAATTTCTGTTATACATAGATATTGCCAATCTAAGCAAAAATACTAAATTTTGATACTCTCCTTAATTTGGATGTTATTCATATACATACTTCACCGGTTGTGTTATACACGCACAGACTGACTTACTAATGATCAAGATTGTATGGTATATCCCGTAGTCTAAAATCTAAAATTTGGTGCACAGGTAAAGTTGTAACCCCATATTATAAGAAAACTATAACTCTCGTAATTTCCATATATCCATCCAATATTCACTCCAAATGTAAAATCGCTTTCTTAATGTATACCGAACGTTCTGGCCTCGAATTACGATTTCCCATGGTTTCCCCAGATAACTCCAGGCGATTGCCGGAATGTTTCCTTAAAATAGCCAACTCCGAATTCCTACAGATTCCTTGCCTCTGCCCGTTCCTACCTCTATTCACCTCGACGTCGACACAGCGTAAAGCTGTACAACAAAAAAAATAAACTTTTACAACTCAGATTTGGCTTTTTTTTTTTGCTGTCGTCAGTCTTTAGACTGGTTTGATGCAATCAATCTTACCTAATGTGCTAAATTTTGCATTCTTCCGCTCATTATTTTGTGAGTTAGCAAAAATAAAACAGTTATACTATGAACCCAGACATCAAAATATCACCGTACTCCCTGTGGTCCTAAAAATAAGTAATTTGGTAAATTTATAAGGTTTCATCTCCAAATCATAAAAAATTATCACATTGGAGATCTTCCCAAAATTTATTCAATGGCATCCCCAAACGTGAAAAATTTTGGCGCATATTTGCGGGTTGATTGCTTTGCACTGGATACCTAAAATTTGTTTTATGTATAGAGGCGAGTAGGTTTAACTAATACCTTAAATTTTACTTTGTTGTTATACTTATTTTGAAAGTTACTTCTTATTTTCTTATGGCGATACTTAAATCTACAGCAATTGACATTGCTCAGCCATGCCTCAAACTCATTGTTTACAGAGACCCTGGGCTTTGTTGATAAAGTATACTGTTGTCCTGAATTTTGTAATGACCTTATCCAACGATTTTAAAGTGGATTCCTTAAATTTGAGCAACAACTCATATAAGCGATCAAGTTACAAAAATAAATTATTTCCCACAAAAATTATTCTTGTAAAAATATACCAAGTCTTGTGCATATGTAGTGACAAAACATGAGATCATGTTCTGAATCACGTCTACGCCTTACATTGTGTACTCAGTTCACTTTCTGAAACAGAGTGGTTTCTCTCGGTGTTATAGATCGAATATTCAGAATAAAGAAAACTCTGGTGACTTGACTACCAAAAATGACATAATTTTTACTGAAATGTAAGGCATAGTATACATGATTTATTCTAAGACTTGTCAAACATGAAATACTTGGGAGAGAAATCTTAGCTTTTGTTTATATGCACGTTTGATAAAGCAACTTTTAACTTATTCATACAAGTTTTCTAAAACAAGGTATAATTAATATTAATATATTTTTCTCGGCCTTCCAGCCGTGTTAATATATTCAATGCCGTGAAAAATTACGATCCTACAAGGTATAATTAATGTTTGAAATATCTTTGTGCGACAATAAATGGGCTGTTTGTTGCGAGAGAAAATATCTTTTTTACTGACTCAACTAAAGTACTAGATAATATCGGAAGATATGAACATAATAAAACAATTATTATACTGCTTCTAAGTCTGTCTGAATGATATGTATTTTCTATTATTAGAATTTTTACATTACAAAAAGTCTTCGAAGAAAAACTTTTCTTTTCTTCTTAAAAATAAAATGTATATTATATTCTAACTCTGTAAGCAAGTACGTGGGTCTCTTTATTTGAACTGGAGCCGCGCACAAGCTACCGCAGCAATGTGGATTGAGTTTTCAAATCTTTTGTGCTAATGGTCCGAATCGAAATCTGCGGCAATAGCTAATGACTTATATGTATCGTGGGAATGACAAAGCAATTAAAAACCTTTATATATGGAAAATTGTAGGCAGGGATCATTATGCACTTCCGACGCGCACTCCTTGTGCAAAAATCTAACAAAACTTAGGATTCCACTTTATTAAAGTGAAAATTTTATTCTATCGACTCAAATTTTTCCGTTCATCTATCGCATGTCGCATTGAAGCCAGCCAGGCGCATGCGCGCAGGTATGAAGTGACCTAGTGCGGAGGCCTCATGTCCTTTAACACTAACAAGGGGAGGTTTTCAGTGTGGAAATCGTAATCATAGAACGAACAAGTCTGGGAAATACTACGTCACCTCTGGTGCTAATGGTCCGAATCGAAATCTGCGGCAATAGCTAATGACTTATATGTATCGTGGGAATGACAAAGCAATTAAAAACCTTTATATATGGAAAATTGTAGGCAGGGATCATTATGCACTTCCGACGCGCACTCCTTGTGCAAAAATCTAACAAAACTTAGGATTCCACTTTATTAAAGTGAAAATTTTATTCTATCGACTCAAATTTTTCCGTTCATCTATCGCATGTCGCATTGAAGCCAGCCAGGCGCATGCGCGCAGGTATGAAGTGACCTAGTGCGGAGGCCTCATGTCCTTTAACACTAACAAGGGGAGGTTTTCAGTGTGGAAATCGTAATCATAGAACGAACAAGTCTGGGAAATACTACGTCACCTCTGGTTTCTCGCCCTAAAGCAGTTTTGCCTGGTGGGCCTCCTTTTAAGAGAAATCGGGGATTAAAAACTACTTAAATTGTATGTAAATGATCTATACTTGTACGGAAGACCGTTAGTTTATAATGTCAATTCAGCCGTGCTCGTTGAGGCGGTGTGATCAGATGCGATGTGTCCGAGGTTCGATCCCCCCACCCGCGAATTTTTTTTCTATTTGTATTTTTTTTTTATTGCTATTCTATGTTGAAGCATTAAAAGTTGTTTTGAAACAAATTCTACAATTTTTTTATTTTCCTGTGACAAATACGCAAATATTAGGTTAGTACCACCGAAATATACGCATTTATGTCAGCCATGTGATGTGTATCTCTATCATCAGGTAAAAATACTAATAAAAAAAGCTCCAAAATATGCCGGAACTGTTGCAAGATAACCTTGCAATATCTTCTCGTCAAGATGCTGTTAAGATATATTCTCTTATTCGCCACATTTTGCGAGCGCCTGTATTTTATGACATGATAAAATATTCCTGGTATGTTTCAAAATTAACAAATAAAAGGTAGAAATTTACAAATGTTAACGAAACCTGCTTTCCTAAATCAATAATAAATACTGTATGTGACTGTCGAACCATATCCTTCATAAAATGTTCCTGGTGAGCACGTAATATTTGTTTCAAATGTTTTATATTTCATACCATCCTAATCTTTGCGTATTTGTCAAAGAAAACTAAAAATTTTGTAGATTTTGTTTCAAAACAAATTTTAAATGATACAAGATGGAATGGCAATAAAAAAAATAGAATTTTTTTTTAGGGTTGGCGGGATCGGACTCCGAATCCATTGCATCTGATCACTCCGCCTTAACGACCACGGCTAAATAGACATTATAAACTAACGGTCTTCTGTAAAAATATAGCTCATTTACATACAATTTAAGCACTTTTCTTAATCCCCGATTTCTCTTAAACGGGGGCCCACCAGGCAGAACTGCTTTAGGGTGAGAAACCAGAGGTGACATGCTATTTACCAGACTTGTTCGTTCTACGATTGCGATTTCCAAACTGAAAACCTCTCCTAGTCAGTTGAGATCTGTATGGTGTCGACTGCAGTTGAACTGAACCACAACCTCAGATAATATTGTCGTTCGAAAATCATAGCTTCAGTCAAATGTGCATTAATACATATACTGTGATTAAATCTTGACATTTTGGAATTACTCATATGTGGCTGAAATATTGGAATTAGTAATACGGTGATTCGAAAGCGAAGAAAATTAAAAATAATTCTTATGGCGTGATACCGCGCAAAATTAGTTTTAATCTACGAAATTTCTATTTTAAAACAGAAATAATTAATCGTACCAGCATATCGTAAAAATAAAATGAATTTCCTACCAGTAAAAGGAAAAAATTCTATCTCAGCAAATTAAATATTACTGATTTTCTTGTATACAACATTTAATTTTTTATTATTTCATTGAATTAATTATTGCTATTACTTTATCTATATATCTATAAATAAGAAAATGAAAAAGTTCGGATGTACTTCTGGAATCAATCACACCTTAGTAACTCAACATATTTAAATGAAATTTGGCATAAAGTCAGTTAATTGGGTGCGAAGTGACATAGGATAGATTTCATCCTGCAAAAAGGCATAGTTCATTTAGAAATTAACATTAATATCAATTCTCAAACAACAAAGAGTTCCCTACTTCGTAGATAGCCGTGCCAAGTTTACTCTTTGCTTTTTACGTAAATCGCAAACACTACTTTTCAGAAATAAAAGCAATAACCTTCTTACATATGCAAGTTTGTGTTTAGTTTAAAAGCCATAAAACCGATGCACTTGACAAATAATAGTTTGGAAGCAGGGAATATAAATCTGTACTTAACCTTAAATTATTAGGTACTGTTGTTAAGTTCGCAAAGAGATGTTTTCATTTGCGCCATAAAATAGTATGATATCTCAAATATTACACCATAATTAACATTTATATTCGTTATAATAAATGTGAAAAATCAAAGATTTGAATGAAAAAACGTAAAATGCTATGAGTATACCAGCACGAAAGTCGGTTCACTAAAAGTGCAAAATTGTCGTGCCCGAAATGTCGTATTTCTAAAAATGTAAAGGATTCCATTCTATCTCGGTTCAATTTATTTTCTGTTTCTTTTTTGCTGTTATACAGTCTCAGTATTACAAATTATTTTTACCAAAATTTAAAACTTAACTAACCCTTTTTATTTTTTGTTCAGAATTTGTGTACAAATAGTAGAGACTATGATTCACGAAACAATGCTTTATACTTACTGTTAAATATTCTGCAAATATCTATACAATCCTTCACCTAAAAAGAATGTGTTCGATGGACTAATGTAGAAACTTATTGTTTTATGAAGCAACACTGGAAGTCGTTTACAACACAATACACCTCATTTACAAGGAGCTTATGAAAGCTGCTTATTGATTACTAATAATACCTAAATTCCTTCAGTCTTACGCTGTGACAAAGACTTTCTGTTCCTGGCAGCATTTCAACCAAACCACTATTCCTGTTAGTATTGTCGCTATAAAATCAAACGATACAAACACATCTCAACACATTAAATGTACTGGAACTAAATTTTGAGAAGTAACAGAATTTTCTATATCAAGATTCCTAATTAGTGTAGCATAAATTACTATCACAATTAATTTCATTATACACCTTACTAAATCACGAGCAATAAAAGTCACTTTATCGTGATGTAAACTTGACCAGCAATATTAACGATTGTAGAGAATTATGGACTTTCCGTTTTACACTGTAAGTTACAAGCATTGTAGTATAACTTTTTTAATTACGTTACTTCAATATGAAGCTGACGACATTGATCATGCGGCTGAATGTAGTTTCAGATGTATTCAATATTTAATTCACTGCGTTTTTACGAGCGGCACATTGCTAGTGTCATTATTCGGGTTCATTTAGTATCGCAGTCTGAAATAATAAGTCAAGATTATTTCGCTATTCATCACGTCACTAACACACAATATAGGGAATGTATTAATGTGCGAGTGATAGAAGCTTTGATTTTCTTGCGGTAATTTTAAAATGCAGCCTGGGCCAGAATGAGAACGGAAACATTATTAGTTATTTAAGCTTCTTCATGAGCGCCATTTTAGTGTCATCATGTATCGCTTTGTACCGATATTGTATCAGAAGATGTATAGTAAGCTTGGACGATTTGGCAGAACCACGCGGCGTTGCCCGAAGCAAATATTTGAAATTTTTAATGTTTTATTCAGGCAGTGGAATGGCAGACAAGGGGAGTGGTAATTAGCTGGTAGTCATTCAATTCTGTTTGCAAAGTGAGAAACCAATTATGAAGAAACAATCAATTACTACTTTAACATTGGACATCAGAACCATTGAAACATCTGTTTTCTAACAACATAGATGAATCGCGGCGATTTTTTAATCTTATAAGAAAGTATAATTCCTGCTTCCATATGACGTCTTTTGGAACCGATAAAATTGTTGCAAAGCAAGGATTTTCACCGACATTTACTATCCAGGGGCAAAGCATATGACCGAATTGGATCTATGCATCCTTCATCTAATATGAAACCACAGTTTTTACAGATATATTTCACGGGCGATAAAGAAGCAGTAACTGACATAGTTATAGAATTATTGAAGAGACTGAGAGAGAGACCGTATAAAAAATACGACGGGTATTACACGACAACAATACCTTGGTTAGGGAATTCAAAACGGCTTTGGAGAACATGCCCGAAGTTAGGGCCGGAGTTAGGGGTGGAGGGGAAGGGGGGAGGGTAAGCGGGACAAATGTACCCGGGCCCACCAGGCTTATGGGGTAACGATCACAGGCTTTAGAGGCCCCCCACTCGACATGTTGTACATCTAAAAAAAAAAGGTCACCCATTTGGTCTTAGGGAGGGCTCTAACTGATGAATTCGACAAGGGCCCTCAACTGCTTACCCGGGCCCCAAAATCCTAGAGCCGGCCCTGTCTGAAGTAACCTTCAAGGTAGTGATCCACCCCGACCGTGTGCCACGAGAGAAGTTACAACGCATCGACAAGTTACAAGATCGCAGTACTCCTACCGGGCATAGGGGACCTAAAGTTCAACGTGGAATCAGAACCACGTGAGCATTCTGGCGTTCACATCACACAACAAGCTGTGCCAGAGGTGAAGGTCGACCTGAGGATCTATGAAAATCCTCACCAAGACTGGAATTAAAGCTGGGGAATTTTCCATTTCCAGTTGGACGCCCTAACCACTGAGCGTCCAGACCTCTCTAGAAAATCTTATATTACATCAATCTTCCACACGGACGAAATCGCAGGTAACTGCTAGTTATTAATAAAGAAGCCTCTTATACTGTAAAACTCTTCCAAGAACACGAACTTGTAACTGCTGTATCGATGCAAATTTGCGGCACCCAGGACCCAGTCAGAGGAACTGGATTGGCAATCACTGGAGGAAAGGAGGAGGGTGAAAAGAATGCTGGGACTGTACAGGAGATATGTTGGTGATGGTGTTATTGGTCAAAGAATTAAGAATAGTGAATGGAAGAGGAAAGACGACTACAACCACAAGTTGACGCTCGATTTCATGCATTAGGGAATGGAAATTTTTTTGGTAAGGTTATCAGGGATTGGAACAAATTACCAAGCGAAGTCATGGAATAATTTACCAAAAACGCTTAAGGGGTTTAAAATTAAAATTTAAAAACCAGAAAAGTAAATGGGGGAGGGATTTAACACTCCAATTATAAAATAAAAGGTTAAAAATAAATTAAAAAGGGGTAATTATATGACTAGCTCCATCGCAATTAATTTATAATAATAATAAAGAACCGTGCAGTCGTCTTACCAGCATTTAAAAATGGAACACAGAGTCATTGCAGTGAGAGACCTACTTAGTAAAGTAAAGGTAACATCTTATTTCTCTTAAAAATTGCTACAACTACTTATATCACAATAGTAAACCCTTTCTAAACATTCTTTTTTTACTTAGTGTACTAATTATCTCTACGAATTAGTACCGGTAATTTTTCAGATAGCTTTTCTACTGTTTCAGAAACTGTATTACATTAAAATATGAATAAAACAAAAATCTCGAACATCAGTATGAAAACCGACAAAACGGAGGAAAGTTTTAAGAAGACGTTTAGAATTCATGCCTCTCAACGTTAATATTTGGTAATAGAATAATAGCTAACATGTAACTCAATCATTTCGATAAAAATATCCAAACATGTGGAGTAGAATAGGAACAATCGGTTAACGGTTAGAACGCAAATAACATCGCATGGGTCGTCACATAACGCCGTGCCCGCGCTGTTCACCTTTGCCCACGAGAAAACTGATATTATCAAAACAAAGAAAAACAAATTTGTTTGCAACGGTGAGAAAATCACTAACAGTAATTTACTAATCTTTACTAACCAAGATAACATTGATTACAGTACCGACAGTAATCATCACAGTTGAATATTAATATTATCCAAAATAGTAATCGGCGAACATGGGGATCCAAAAATATTTCGACGGGTTTTGGTGCTCTCCCGCTCCTGTGCTCTTTGAAATGAATTTTATTAGTACGAGAATTGTTGGTTAATGTAAACGTTCTAAGTCCAAGAGCAAGATCATCACGCATATACGAAACAAGCAGTACAATTAGCATTTATTAGTTCCAAAAGTTTTTTTAATTGTACGTTGTAAGTAAGTAAAAATAAACAGCTGAATATAGCTTTGGGTAATGTGCTAGCAGCCACTAATTTAAAAATTTAATGTTCTAAAATGATATTTGGAATAATTTTATTAGTAACAGAATTGTTGTTTAAAGCACAAGTTCTATACAAGTAAATACAAAAAGCGAAACACTGCGATGAGTAATATTCACGTTTCTGAGTGACATCTGCAAAAAAACATAAAAATTATTTAGGGTCCTATATCGCCGTTTTTCTTTACTTGCATTTAAGACACTTCAGATGTTAAAAAATATTCATTTTAATTGAAAATTTTGGCAGTGAAGGAACGCCTGAAAATACGTGTCAAATTAGTGGGATGCTGATATAATTCCATTCAATGTATCATATGGATTGGCTGTGTTCTACAAGCAGGTAGGAACAATTACGGGCTAAATTACAGCCTTCTCATCATACTTATTGTGCATGATTATCTTCATATTTACGGGGGTAGGTACACCTAACACATACAAATATTTGATAAAGTTGAGATGTCATTTTCTCCAAATCTATTTAAATTTGAGGGTTCAAATTTCATAGCTCCATAGAACTGTTATAGCTAGATATAAAAATTGATTTTTAAAATAAAAATATTGTTTAACAATAGGATAATGTACCATCCAAATTGACAGTGAAAAATATATTGTTGTAAAGGGTTTTAAAGATAAAAGGCATAGTATTTGAAAATTTTCAGAAATGTTCTTTTAATATTGTAAAATAATACCAAGGCAACAAGTTGAACCTATAATATAACATATTTAACTCTATATTTTTTATTAATAATATTTTTTTGTCAAGAAATTAAAATTTTGGCTTTTTTTTGCTTAAATATAAAGGCATATTTTCTATTTGGGAAAAGCTGCATAAACAATAATGGTTCAGACTGTAGTAGTTAGTATGTAGAACATGTCCTGCAAATTTGAAAAAGATCTATGCATATGGAAAAAAGTTATCTTTAAAACCATTTGATGAATTGCTGTTTTGAGATATTTAAGGTTAAAGATTTGGATCACCTTCAAGTGCAGTAAGATTTAAATGGCTGTCAATCATGCAGGGCATTGCTTAATCACACATAATTTCCACACTGTTGAAGATATTGAAATAATTTTTTCACTAAAATGAAGCCAAAACTATAAACTGTTTTTGTGAATAATAAAAAAAAAATCATTTTTTTGAAACCTGATAAGTGTACCTACCCCCTTAAAACCTTATATCTTTAAACAAGCATATCTTGTATATATATATATATATTGGATTTCGGTAATGGCTCTAACCATTTGGATGAACTTTCATATTTAAATAGCATTTTGTTTTTTACATTTACATAAACAGGTGTCTTCGCTGCAAAAATACGATTTTACAATTAGTAATTCTTGTATTTGGTATCTCTGAAACGGCTATCGCCATCTAGTAGACGTTTCAGTTATCAGTAAGCTGGGCTAATGTTAATTAAGTTTTCGGTTTACAGTAAAGACACTTGTTTATTACGCTCGTATTTAAATAACGTTTTTTTGATTAAAAACTATCTCGTGTTTAGGAAGGGTGTGTTAAAATCTACATTTTAGTGCGTCTAACATGATTCATTAGTGCTAATTCCTTGTTTAACCGCTTCGGTGTGTGAGGCAACAAGCGGCACGCATGGCAGAGGTTAGCGGTTGGGCTGCTATGCAAAAAGATGTGGTAAGTGTGGATAGATTCATATATCAGAATTAACTAGATATGTCAGAGCCTATTAAGAAGAAATATCGTAGTAACAATGACTGAGAGGATGATGAGAAATATAAATTCAGAAATCAATTAGTAAGATTATGAGTTATAAACTTATTAATGATGATCACGGAGTCAATCAGGAGAGTATTTTCCTGTTACATTCTACGCTCAATTTATTACGCGAGAACATGTTAGGCTGCTGAGAAAAGGAAGACAATATATCGCAGTTGGATGTGAGAAATACAAGTAATGACAATAAGTACACAAGTAAACAACGTAATAGAACTTATAAATCACAATCAGAAGGTCCTTATGTAGTTATAATACAGACAGCAGCTGGGGAAAACATGGCTAACGCTCTTCACATTGGAGAGATTTTCTACAATAAGATTTCTGTACTAAAACGCATAAGTCAACAAGGTAAAAACAAAATGTCTCTGGAGTTATTAGAAGCACCAAAATAATTTATAGGCATTAATGCTCTATTACATCCGCTTAGCTTAAACGTTTTCATACCGGCAAACAGAGTTGAGCGGAGAGATGTCATCAAGTTTGCTCCATTAGTACTGTCAGATGAGGAAATTAAACTCAATATTGAATCAGCTGCATCGGTCATTGAAGTGCGGAATTTTACTAAAAAAAGTACTCTTAGACATCAAGATTGAATCAAAACCTCTACAAAGAGTGTAGATTACATTTAACAGTCAATAACTACCTGAACAAGTTGAAATATTCTATTTAAGATTTAAGGTAAGACCCTATATCTCCCCTGTAATACAACGCTTCAAGTGCATAAGGTTTAATCATATTACTATAAATTGTAAAGGAAAATAAATATGTGAAAGACGTGGAGAAGAACACAAAATATCCGCCTATAACAACGACGTGCTCAAATGTATAAACTGCAGCGGCGATCATGTCGCTAGCAATAGAACATGTCCAGTGAGAAAACGTCAAGAATATTTAAAAGAAAAACAGGCATCGAATACCAGGAGATCTATGGAATCTATACTTCACTGCAGAAATAGCGATTTTCACCCATTACAGGAGAAAACTTTCAGTGCAGTCGCCACGGAAAAATTACCTTCTACAAGCGGTGAGCAGTCCAATAGAATAAAACCTTCGGTGCCAAAAAAATTTCTTGAGAAGTACAAACAGAAGAAACATACAGCCCAGCAATTAATGAGGAAGTGATCAGCGTTATCGTGAAAACAGTGCTCAACGTTATAACCCAACATATGAAAGGAGAACTGTCAGCAATAGTGCTTAAAAAATGTATGAAATATCCACTAGCAACATAATACGGGAATTAAGTGGGATGAGCCTAGTTGGGCCAACCCTGGAGACGTTTAGTACAACTGCCGAGAATGGCCAGAAATATTACAGTGGTATACTAGAAGTTTCTATTATAAATGGTATGACCTCCAAAGGATGATGGAAGAACATAAAGTTGATGTGGTTCTGACCTCCGAAACGTGGCTTCGTCAATCGTCCATCCTCAATCACAGGAATTTCAACGTATACAGGAACGACAGAGAAAATGAATTTGGAGGAGTTGCCATAATGGTCAAGCACGGTATAAATAGCTGTAATAGAAATATTATTGTACCAACAACTAATATAGAAATTCTTTCTGTGGACATTAGA
This sequence comes from Vandiemenella viatica, assembly GCA_031002005.1. Lineage (NCBI taxonomy): Eukaryota > Metazoa > Arthropoda > Insecta > Orthoptera > Morabidae > Vandiemenella > Vandiemenella viatica. The sequence continues at coordinate 186,365,943 of JARYHS010011408.1, forward strand.
CAAGGAAGCAACATCAATGCAATTATTGTCATCTATAAGCAGTCTCAAATTAACATGAGTGAAGAAAATTGTACAGCGATATTTAATCAGCTTCCACCTATTAGTTTTGTTGGAGGAGATTTTAATACTCATCATCCGCTGCGGCATGTTTTCCTAGCAAATAATTAGGGAGAAGTGTTGGCCCAAGCTATACCATCATCCACTTTATCAGTCACCAACGATCAACAAGGAACAAGACTCGGTTCTCAATATCATACATCATCACACCATTGGCTGAATAAGGTAGGGTGGTTTGGGACACACATTTTGGTTATCAAATACAGGAGTTTATAGGAATGAAAATAAGAGCAGCCAGATTTTTTTGTGGAAATTATCGCAGGACGCAGTCAGTACTCACACGACGCTACTCAATGGAAACGAAACTGAACACAGACTGAAATTGCTAACTAGTTAGTGACCAATGTTCTCACACGATGCTACTCAAATCTCTGAAATTTCAGTCACTCGTGAGATTTCTTCTAATTCAGATGAGGATGTTATATTAGTCAAAGAAGGAATAGGAGATTTAAAAAAATTATTTTATAAACAAAAGCTTTTGCTTGGAAAGCTATGAAGTGATGAAAATGCCAACGATATCCCGTTCAACTATAGAATGTACATTTGTCATGATGGAAAAATTTCAAGTTTTTTACAGTCACATATGACTAACACAAAGTGATTAATATACTAAAATCAGCTTGCACAATTGTCACGAGTGGGAAAGGAGTCCTGTACAGTCCGATTAAATTTGGAAATAATGCAACTTACACACTACATTCCGCTGTCACAACTTAAAATTAGTTTTCTGTCATCGGCATATTACACCAAAAATCATTTAGGCAATTACTTTATTACTCCACAAAGAGCACTTCCGTGGCAAATTATGAAATTTAATTTAAGAAAAATAAATCTGAAGTGTTTATATAAAATATTATTCATTAATCTTTGTTAAAAACATGTTTACATTGCTGAAAAATTAGCTTTCTGTCTAATAGCACTTCATGCTTTTTCTGTGTCAACTTTCCGTGAATATTCACTCAACTTGTAGTTGCATAAAAACGGATGTTTCTCGATTTCAGCAACAAGGTTTAAATTTATTATCTGATCCGCCATTTTGTTGAGAAACTAGTTGAAAACTAGCAGCGCGGCGACTGGCATGCTGCGTCGCTTCGAACTAATCGCGGACGCGTTGCGGACTGGTTTCCAACCGATCGCCCCGTGTGAGAGCCTCCATACAAATACCAGTGCTGTGACTGGAAAGAAACTGAGTTGTGATCCTAGTTCGTAACTGGTTTCTTTAGGCCCTTCTCACACGGCGCTACTGAAAAGAAACCAGTTACGAACTAGGATCACAACTCAGTTTCTTTCCAGTCACAGCACTGGTATTTGTATGGAGGCTCTCACACGGGGCGATCGGTTGGAAACCAGTCCGCAACGCGTCCGCGAATAGTTCGAAGCGACGCAGCATGCCAGTCGCCGCGCTGCTAGTTTTCAACTAGTTTCTCAACAAAAATGGCGGATCAGATAATAAATTTAAACCTTGTTGCTGAAATCGAGAAATATCCGTTTTTTATGCAACTACAAGTTGAGTGAATATTCACGGAAAGTTGACACAGAAAAAGCATGGAGTGTTATTAGAGAGAAAGCTAATTTTTCAGCTATGTAAACATGTTTTTAACAAAGATTAATGAATAATATTTTATATAAACACTTCAGATTTATTATTCTTAAATTAAATTTCATAATTTGCCACGGAAGTGTTCTTTGTGGAGTAATAAAGTAATTGCCTAAATGATTTTTGGTGTAATATGCCGATGACAGAAAACTAATTTTAAGTTGTGACAGCGGAATGTAGTGTGTAAGTTGCATTATTTCCAAATTTAATCGGACTGTACAGGACTCCTTTCCCACTCGTGACAATTGTGCAAGCTGATTTTAGTATATTAATCACTTTGTGTTAGTCATATGTGACTGTAAAAAACTTGAAATTTTTCCATCATGACAAATGTACATTCTATAGTTGAACGGGATATCGTTGGCATTTTCATCACTTCATAGCTTTCCAAGCAAAAGCTTTTGTTTATAAAATAATTTTTTTAAATCTCCTATTCCTTCTTTGACTAATATAACATCCTCATCTGAATTAGAAGAAATCTCACGAGTGACTGAAATTTCAGAGATTTGAGTAGCATCGTGTGAGAACATTGGTCACTAACTAGTTAGCAATTTCAGTCTGTGTTCAGTTTCGTTTCCATTGAGTAGCGTCGTGTGAGATGGGCCTTTTAGTAGCGCCGTGTGATTCAGAGATTTGAGTAGCATCGTGTGAGAACATTGGTTAGTTAGCAATTTCAGTCTGTGTTCAGTTTCGTTTCCATTGAGTAGCGTCGTGTGAGAAGGGCCTAAAGGAGCTGGATTGGGACTCATTGGAGAAAAGGAGGAGGGTGAAGAGAATGCTGGGAATGTACAGGGCATGTGTTGGTGATGGGGCTTGGAGGTATATAGGTCAAAGAATTAGGGATAGTGTATGGAAGGGGAAACGGCGTCCATGACCACAAGTTTGTGCTCGTTTTCGTGTATAAGGGAGAGGGATTATTATTATAATTTTTTTTAAAAAAAAAAGACGTTAGTGATGAATAATTTACCACAAACGCTGAACGAATTTAAAGTTAATTTAAAATTTATAAATTGGAAAAGTATAAGGGAGAGGAATAAACATTCCAATTATAAAAGAAAATTTGAAATAAATATAGTCAAATGGCTAGGGAAATTTCCACCGGATTGTTAGCTTTATCGCAATTAAATTAATAATAATTTTATTTCTTGAAATACACTTATTTTGTCAGTGTATTACTGTGTCATCGTATTATTTTGTCAACTGTCACTATCTCATATATTTATATACTATCATATCATTAAAAATACTTATCGAATGTCAAATGGCACCTATACAACAAATTGACGAACTGGGTTAATAAAAATCTTGTCTTATTTTATTGATTTCGTGATAGATAAAAAAGTTGATCAGTATTGTTTTTAACTTCAATTGATTGTATGATATCTGTGTGTCACAGTGATACTTCTTTTCTTTTTTTAAAAGTTAATTATCTTTGGATAATAATGTTGTTGTAGTATTGTTGCTTCTGTTAAACAAAGCGCAGTGTTATCCTAAATATTGTCATTGTGGCTTGTATTGCGACTTGTCATGACTACAGTGAGAAGACCGAAACTAATAGTTTTTGATTTAGGTTGGTTATTTATGCTGTGTTTAAAAGAAAACTGTGAAGCTGAACTACTAATAATTGTAATTTCAGTTTCAGATTAAAATTTATAAAATGCTGTTTAATGATAATTTGTGCTAATAGTGTAGACCGCAGTATACTAATTCCGGGATTACTGGAGATCGCGATTCCGCCAGGAGTTGTCAACATAATACTGAAGTGGTCAAATGCAAGACGCCACTAGAAATTCGGGATTACTGGAGATCGCGATTCCGCCAGGAGTTGTTATCATAATACTGCAGTGGTCAAGACTCCACTATAAATTCTTCCCTAAGTACATTTAACGGTTCCACAATGGTCCAGGCTGTATTACAATGGAATTACTGCTTGATATTAATACGTCTTGCGACTGACTACATCAGTATTCCCACGATATTACTATATGTTGTTGTAGTGGAATCGGGATCTCCAGTAGACACCTAATTCCAAGGTGTGCCTTAGTTAGACCACTAAATAAAGAGGGGAATAAGTCAGTTGCATTGAATTACGGACTTATTTAATTACTAACAACCTTCTCCAAAGATTTTGAGCAATGTATAACAGTTTTCCAACACCTTAAAAATAATAATAGTTTGCTTTACAAAAGGGTCACTCAACAGGACAGTCTATATTGGCATTTGCTGACAACATGTTAGAAGGTACATATAATGCCTGTAGGAATTTTCTGTAACTAGTCTAAGGCATTTAACTGTGTTGATCCTGAAATTGTGATACAAAAATTAAAGTTTTATGGCATTGTTAATAAAAGGCTTAGTTTTTACCTTTTCAATAGAGAACAGAAATGCTGCAGGATAGAGGTTTTCTGAGTGGGAGTTTATCAGATGTGGAGTACCTCAGGCTTCTATGTTGGGGCCACTATTGTTTTTAATATATGTATATAATTTATTTTATGTTACATCCAAAAATTCAAAATTTGTCCATTTACAGATGACACAATCATAGGGATTAAAAACACTCCAGATTTATCTATAGAACATATTTCCAATTATGTCTTTGACTGTAATAATAAATGGTTTACCACTGATGGCTTGTCTTTAAACTTTGATAAAACTCAATATATGCAAGTCAGTAGCTACATCGGGTAATATCAAGATGGGGATACCACTGTGGCCTCGCGTAGTAAACACACAGATCACATGGTATATATGACATCATTGTGATGTATGATCCAGGCTGCATTACAACATAAACTCAAAAGATGATCGACGAAATCATATTTTATAAATATGCGTTTCGGTCGGAATGCAGCCTGGACCAAAGTGAAACGTAACCATAACACACGATATTGCAGATATTAAATTTTCAGATCATATCTATAGCTGTTACAGTGTTCGAACGTGCAGACTGAATACGTCCCAATGATGTCATATACACTACGTGATCTATGTGTTTACTACGCGAGGCCGCGACGATATCCCCATCTTGATATTACCCGCTACATCATATAACACCAGACATAAAATTTGCAGGCCAGTCAAGAGGTAGACAGTGTAAAATTTATTGGTTTGCATATTGACTTACTGTGATTGGGTGCAGCCACATTTGCAATTTCATAGGTGGTCTGCGTACAAGGAAACTATTTTGCTTATTTTCACTCCTTAATGTCATGCAATAATGTTCTGAGGCAATTCAACTCGTGGAGACTAACTGTTTAGTGAGTAATAAAAATTATATGTGGGATTAGCAGTAGCACTTCATGCAGAGAGCTGTTAGTGATATTAGGGATTTGAATACTGGTGGCCAAGTATATTTGAGGGGGTACCCAAAAATAACCACGACAGCATTGCCATGGGCAGAGCTTGTGTAATATGCGTTTCTGCCACTAGGCATTTATAGCGCAACCCTTTCAAGTTCAGTGCCACCTGGGTCATTCCATGTCAAATCGACACAGAGTTTAAAACTGACATTTTCAGATTGTAATAAAATTTAGTGTACTGAGTGATGATGTAAGTATTGTGAAAATTCTCTAATATTAATTTGATATGTCTTCTGGTTTTGGAGTTACAGGGCTCTAAAGTTGCCAGATTTGACTAAAAAATGGGCGATCGACATGTTTAAAAATTACATTTACTGTTTACCTAATTAAGGTAGGCTGTTGAACAAGATGTAATTTTAAAGCTCTTTTTATGGTCTTTCATATGATATGCAACAATACAAGATTTTATTTTTAAAAAAATTTGTAATTAAAATTTCTTGTTCTGACATGTTGAAACAGGCACAATACTTCTACTTCACCTTTCTCAGATCAGTTTTGTAGATTATAGTAACAACAGAGGTTGGTTATGTTCACAATTGTATATTGGTGTTTCGTCGGTTTAATTCGAGATGGCGATACCGCTGCGTCGCTACTGTTAACGTTACATCACATTCACGTACAGTCGTAAAAACATATATTGTGACCGAGCGTTAACAGTAGTGACACAGTGGTATCACCATCTCGAATTAAACCGTTTAGTCTTATGTTCTTATTAATAATCTTGTTTATTTCGTAAAAAAAAATTCTTTAAAAGTTGAAAACAATAAGTAAAGATGGAAAAAGGGGGTAGATACCGTATGCTGCACTGTTTTAACCCGTTTAAAAAGGTTAATCATGTTTATAATAAGAAAGGATTAAGAACTGTTTCTGAATGGATGTGTAAATTATTTTCTGAAATGTCAAACATTGCTAAAGTATGTGATAGCTGCAACAAACAGCTAGGAGTGCTTAAAAAAGAGCAAGAGGGCCAATGTTCATCCTCTCAAGATGTCACTAATGATACAGAGTCAAAATGTGAAATTGACCCTCCTTTTGTTTCAGTCAGAGGTTGTTCAGTCTATCAACATATCTCTTCAGGAGTTAGGGGAATCCCCTGTGGATATTGAAAAAGTTAAAGTTAAAAAGTATATATTAAAAAAGATTCAAAAAATTAATTCTGCCATAAAACGTAAAACTTTTGATGAAACAGAGTCTTCTGAAAGTGATAATGAAGATACTAGTGAAAATGTTTTAAGCAATCTGAAAGCTAAATTTGGAGGTTCAAACAACAGGAAAACAAAACTTATGATTCTCACTTGTTTGCCTGAATCATGGAGTATTAGGAAAATAATGTACGAATTTAATGCTCCTAACTGTATGGTTCGTCATGCAAAGAAGCTTTTAAAGGTTAAGGGAATTTCGTTCAGTCCAGATCAGAAGTGCTGGTGCGCCTACCCCCACTCCGGCGGCCGGGCGGTGCCTACGCCGACCAATCACGGACGCACTCAACACTCCCGCGCACTGGCCCACCTGGCAGGCTATAAGAACTAAGCCTTTTTGCTGCACCCGGCACTTCACCAGAAGATGGCGGCAATGAATCAAGTCGCCGAAATATCGTGTGACAAACGCACTCTTGACTTGGCTAGTCACCCGAGAGCAGTTTATACATTCTCAACGCCGCGAAAGACTTCGTTCTTAAATACAGTTGCAGCCTATTGCTTCCAGAAAAAGCTTATAAACTTTTTACAGACAACATTTGCAGAAAAAATAAAGAAAATAATTTACTTCTCTGATGGTTCAGCTGCACAGTATAAAAATAAGAAAAACTTTGCTAATTTATGTTTCCATAAAGATTATTTTGATATAGAGGCAGAATGGCATTTTTGGGCAACTGCTCACAGTAAAGGACCTTGCGATGGAGAAAGTGGTACAGTAAAAAGGTTAGTAGCTCGAGCCAGTTTTCAACGTCCCTATGATAAACAGATACTTACACCAGAACATCTTTATGTATGGACAAAAGAAAACATCACAGGAATGAATTTTACAGTCCCAACACAAGAAGAACATATTGTAACAGCAATATTTTTAGATGAGCACTTTAAAAATACAGTGACGATTCCAGGGACTTAAAAATTTCATGCTTTTATACCTGCAGTATCCTCAACTTAAATGGTTGTAAAGACATTTTCTTTATCACAAAGTTCATTACAACAAACAGTTATATCGTCACAAGAAAAGCTCTCATTTGTTGATATCTATGGAAACCTCACTGCTGTATATAGCAACAATTTAATTTAATTTAATTGCAATGGAGCACACGCTCCGGTGGCAATTTCCCTATACACCCAACTTCCCGCTATCCTTCACTCACCTACATTTGCCCTCTACAAATTTTAACTTTAAATTCTTTTAACGTTTTCGGTAGGTTATTCTTCATTCCCCTTGGTAACTCAATCCAATCCCTGACACCCTTACCTAAAAAAAGAAAATCTTCCCACACCCTTGTGCCTGAAATCGAGTGCCAGCTTGTGGTCATGGTCATCTTTTCCCTTCCATGAACTACTTTTCATACCTACTGCAATATCTTTCCATGCCTCATCACCAGTATACGCCCTGTACACTCCCATTACCCTCCTCATCCTCCTCCTGTCTTGCAATGAATCCCATTCCAGCTCCTTTATCATATCTGTCACTGATTGCATTCTGCGATAATTTCCAAGAACAAATCTAGCAGCCCTTCTTTGCACCTTCTCCAACTCCTGTATTTGATACTCAAAATGTGGGTCCCATACTACACTACCATATTCGAGCAATGGTCTGACCAAAGTTTTGTAACCCAATTCCTTTACTTCTCTCATGCATCCCCTCATCACTCTCTCCAACAAGTGCAGAATTTTGAAACCTTTTCCTACCACCTGTCCAATGTGTCCTGCCCAGTTAAGCTTGTTATCAAATGTAATGCCAAGATATTTACATTTCAAGTCTTCAGCAAGCAATTCTTCCCCCACCTTATATTCATAATTAACCTTTTGTTTTTTATTTGTGTATCTAATTAACTGACTCTTCTTTGCATTTATCTTCATCCCATGTTTACCAACCCAACTACACTCCTGGTAATTGAAATAAGAACACCGTGAATTCATTGTCCCAGGAATGGGAAACTTTATATACACATTCCTGGGGTCAGATACAACACATGATCACACAGACAGAACCATAGGCACATAGACACAGGCAACAGAGCATGCACAATGTCGGCACTAGTACCGTGTATATCCTCCTTTCGCAGCAATGCAGGCTGCAATTCTCCCATGGAGACGATCGTAGAGGTGCTGGATGTAGTCCTGTGGAACGGCATGCCAAGCCATTTCCACCTGGCGCCTCAGCTGGACCAGCGTTCGTGCTGGACGTGCAGACTGCTTGAGACGACGTTTCATCCAGTCCCAAACATGCTCAATGGGGGACAGATCCGGAGATCTCGCTGGCCAGGGTAGTTGACTTAGACCTTCTAGAGCACGTTGGGTGGCACGGGATACATGTGGACGTGCATTGTCCTGTTGGAACAGCATGTTCCCTTGCCGGTCTAGGAATGGTAGAACGATGGGTTCGATGACGGTTTGAATGTACCGTGCACTGTTCAGTGTCCCCTCGACGATCACCAGAGATGTACGGCCAGTGTAGGAGATCGCTCCTCACGCCATGATGCCGGGTGTTGGCCCTGTGTGCCTCGGTCGTATGCAGTCCTGATTGTGGCGCTCACCTGCACGGCACCAAACACGCATACGACCATCATTGGCACCAAGGCAGAAGCGACTCTCATCACTGAAGACGACACGTCTCCATTCGTCCCTCCATACACGCCTGTCGCGACACCACTGGAGGTGGGCTGCACGATGTTGGGGCGTGAGCGGAAGACGACCTAATGGTGCGCGGGACCGTAGCCCAGCTTCATGGAGACGGTTGTGAATGGTCCTCTCTGATACCCCAGGAGCAACAGTGTCCCTAATTTGCCGGGAAGTGGCGGTGCGGTCCCCTACGGCACTGCGTTGGATGCGACGGTCTTGGCGTGCGTCGCTGCTGTCCGGACCCAGGTCGACGGGCACGTGCACCTTCCGCCGACCACTGGCGACAACATCGATGTACTGTGGAGACCTCGCGCCCCACATGTTGAGCAATTCGGCGGTACGTCCACCCGGCCTCCTGCATGCCCACTATACGCACTCGCTCAAAGTCCGTCAACTGCACATATGGTTCACGTACACGCTGTCGCGGCATGCTACCAGTGTTAAAGACTGAGATGGAGCTCCGTATGCCACGGCAAACTGGCTGACACTGACTGCGGCAGTGCCCAACCGCTGCGCAGCTAGCGCCCTTCGACGGCCAACACTGCTGTTCCTGGTGTGTCCGCTGTGCCGTGCGTTTGATCATTGCTTGTACAGCCCTCTCGTAGTGTCCGGAGCAAGTATGGTGGGTCTTACACACCGGCGTCAATGTGTTCTTATTTCAATTTCCAGGAGTGTAGATATCCTGTCCAGATCACCCTGCAACTGTTTACAGTCCTCTATCGTTTTGATCCTTTTATACAGCATTATGTCATCTGCAACAATCTAATTTCAGATAGTAAACAATCAACACAATTACTCATTAGAATAATAAATAGCAATGGTCCCAATACTCTACCCTGCGGCACTCCCATTTTTACTTCCACTTCCTTTGATACCGCATTACCTACCCTAACTTTCTGTTTTCTACCTTCTAAAAATTCTTCTACCCAGGAAATCACTTTCTCATCCACTCCAATTGTTTTTACCTTATTTACTACCATTTTGTGGCTTACTCTGTCAAACGCCTTTGAAAGATCTAGTGCTACACTATCAATTTGGCCTCCCTAGTCCATTTCATCTGAAATATCTTGCATATATCCCACCAACTGAGATTCGCATGAATATCCTTGCCTGAACCCATGTTGCCTACTTGAAAACCACTTACGTTCCTCACATATTTTTCTGGTGTGGTTGCATATCAATCTTTTCATTAATTTACCTACCACTGAAGTCAAACTGATTGGCCTGTAATTTTCGACTATTTCTCACCCCTCCTTTATGTACCGGTACTACTATCGCACTTTTCCAGTCTTGTGGTGGCTTGAATATGTTTTAGAGAAAACTGAGAGCACCGATGAAATAAAAGTGACATTCCTCAAACCAGCTGGTCCTTCATCATCGTTTTCCTATCCAAGAAATCCAGATGTATTGTGAATTCCTTTAGTAGATATTCTGCATAAAGTTAATCCAACAACTCCAACAGGCCGAATGTACACTCATCCTGAAGTGGAAACTTTAAAAACTAATGAAAGTTTCAGTCAATTTTATCCAAAGCAGCAACACTAAATGGCAAGGTTTTTTAAAGTTTCTGATAGTATGTAAGTTTTCACAAACTTTAAATATTGTAAAATTAATGTGCTGTAAATTTTAATTCTTTAATATGTGTTAAATTATTAGACTGAGATAAATTAAAATTGCCTGAAAAATTTCCATTTCTGTAATTTTTAACAAGCATTCCAAACGAAAAGCTCTTGTACCATGAGAACCCATCATGATCCTAAAATGAAACTTTCAGAATTTGTTAACAACAATATGAATAAATTCTGAGATTTTTTCAAAATTTAAAAAAATTGGCTTTTTGAGAAAATTAAATTAAAAAATTTAAATTAAATTTTTTTAAAAGAAAATCTTGTGTTGTTGCATATCATATGAAAGCCCCAAGAAAGAGCTTTAAAATGACATCTTGTTCAACATCCTATCTTAATTAGGTGAACGGCAAATGTAATTTTTAAACATGCCGATCACACACTTTTTGGTAAAATCTGGCAACTTTAGAGCCCTGTAACTCCAAAACCAAACGACATATCAATTTAATATTTTGGAATATTCTTTGTGTTTATGTAAATTTCTAATATACTAAATTTCATTAAGATTGGAGATGGTAAGATAAAAAATTGTGTTGATTTGACATGGAATGACCCACCTGTGAAGTCGACCTGGCTTGTTTGGTTAATTTTCAGTGATTGTTTTTGCTAGCGCTTGTAGCATAACAGGTTACTCAGAGAAGAGACAAAAGAATGATAATTACTCTGAGGAAAAATCGGTAGCTACGGAGACCAGATGGTAACAAGAGAGCAAGAAGATCGGGCGAGCGGTAAAAAAAAGTTTAGTACGCGTTTTTGAGTTGATAATATCAAGTTAATGATAGCAAAGGACCTCTATAATTCTTTGGATTTTTATGAATGAAATAAAATGAGAATAAATGTCAAATGAATCATAAGAAAGATTATCATTACTCAAACACAAGAAGTTAATAAGTTCTAACATTAAAGACTTTAAAACGAATACAGGACTCCTCATGACCGTCAAATTTCATTAAAATATGGCACACTGTTTTGTTATTATTTCATTTTTGATGATGAAAAGTTTAAGTGAACAATGAGCAGCTGTGAAATTTTGTTTTCTACTCTAACTCAGTAAAAATGCTGCTTATACTGTTTTAATGTTGAAAACAGCTTACAAAGATGATGATATGGGAAAAACTTTTATGAGTAGTTCACTTGGTTTAAAATTTACGATATGTCGATTGATGACAAACCTTGTTCTGGATGTCCATCAACTGCATGAACTGACAAAAATGTTGAAAAAATTCTACATCTACATCCATACTCTGCAAATCACAAACATTGTGGGTGACAGAGTGTGCTAATCACCAATTTGAGAGCTTGTGCTCTCTGACTGTTGACAGACAATTGTTCAACTGTCAGAGACTAGTGGATTATCTTGGAGCTTGGTTCAGTGAATTTTTACCGAAGATTGGGGAATGAAAAGGGTTGCTGCCAAGTTTATTTCTCGGGCTCTTACTGACAATCAAAAGAATGTCAAGTTGAAACATGTCGTGCTTTGAAAGAACAGCTTGAAATTGATCCAGATTGGCTGTCGAAGTTCATTACTGGTGATAAGTCATGTGCTATGGTTACAACCCAGAAACAAAGCAACAGACAAGCCAATGGCAGACGTCATTGTCACACCGTCCAAAAAAATCAAAAAGTCAAATCAAACATCAAAACAATGCTCATTTGCTTTTTTGATGTCAAGGGCATAGTTCATTCAGAGTATGTTCCCCCACATCAGACCGCCAATCAAATGTTTTATTTGGAAATATTAAGAGAATTACGCAACAGTCTTCGTCAAAAAAGACCCAATTTATTACAGACAGGAGACTGGTTCTTCCTCCACGACAATGCACCTGCACCCACAGCAGTCTCTGTTTGGTAGTTTTTGGATAACAATGGCATTGTTTTGCTGCCCCATATACCTTACTCGCCTGACTTGACTCAGTGCGACTTTTTCTTATTCCCACGCATGAAAAGGGGCATGAAAGGACACTGATTTGACAACATTGAAGAGGTCAAGAAAAAAACGAGGGAGGAGCTGTCAGCCATTTCTAAAGATGACTACAGAAAATGTTTAGAACAGTGGAAGCACCAGTAGGACAAATGTATTAGTTGTAATGAAGAGTATTTTGAAGGGGATAAGATTGTTTTGTAAAAAAAAAAAATTGAAAATATATAGTTTTTAAAAAATAATTCCGGTTTGTTTGGGTACCCTCTCTTATATACATATTAATGTTCTTCGTATTCAGAAATTATACTCTATTTGAAACAAATAGTAAAAATGATCTTCACAAGGATGTCATCATTTGTCCATGAAAGGGTTTGGTGTTCAAGTTTGTGTATATTCAGTAAACTTCCAACACATCTTAAATGTCTAACAGATGATAAGATTGAATTCAGATAAAAAATTAAAAATAATTTTTAGGTGACAACTCCTTCTCAATGAAGAATTTATTTCTAAAGTATCTACAAAATAATTTCCAGTAGTTTATGTAAATGTAGCTGACATAATTACTGTACCATGTATGCTTTGACTGTACATCTTCTGGTGAATTTATCTATTTTGCAATGCAATTGTTTATCTGTAAATTGACAGCTTTCCACATCACACAGAGTCAATCTCTTATATTGTGATCTATAGTAAATGAATGTGTTGTACTATAACAGAATGAATTAGAACAAAATGTGCCTTCAGTTTGTTGGTAGTCATGAAGCCATTTTTTTATGCAGGTGGTGTATTGAATCAAAAACATTGTATGAATGACATCATGAACTTGTATGAATGAAAACAACGCAGATTAATAATAGAAACCCATATCCTGCATTTGGATGCTAAAATTCTGGTCAGTGTTGTCTGTGAACTTATCCTTAACCTCCACAATATTGTTGCATAAAGGACCAAATCTCTACCCTCCCATAATGATGGATTCGGTATATTGTAGTTTGAAGTGGAACCATGATTTGAAAGAGCATCAACTATTCTTGATTTAGGAATGGGAGGAGAGACAATGATCAATACATATATAAATAATTGGAGAGGAAAGCAGAAATTTTGCTGAGAATCATTTATTGGTTTCATGTGAAACATCCATAAATGAAGCAGCAGACACAATTTAATGAGCACTACCGAGCGTGGTGGTGTAACGGCTAGCGTTCTGGCCTCGCATTCAGGAGGACGACGGTTCGAATCCCCGTCCGGGCATCCAGATTTGGGTTTTCCATGGTTTCCTAAATCACTCCAGGCAAATTCCGGGATGCTTCCTTCAAAAGGCCATAGCCGAATTCCTTCCCATTCCTTTCCCCCCATCCTTTCCCGTCTCTAAAGACCTCACCGTTAGAGAGACGTTAAGCAGATAAAAAAAAAAAATAATGAGCACTGTTTAGTGGGTAGGCCTACACTCCTCTCTGCAGATAATAGCCACTTGCTATTGGTTGCCGACTTGTGTGATTTAGCAGAGCTAGATGTTTATTGACAGTGAAATTGTTTAATTATCATTTCTGAAGCATTCATACGTTAATAAAATTGCCTGGAAAAGGTACAGAAATTACTCTTATAACATTTTGTTAGTTCCCTATGCACTGAGTTATGTTTGACAGCATCTTACATTTTCCCGTATTGTCTCACATTGTAAGATTTGATATTCAATAATACAGTATAAAATTTAATTTGATACAAACTGGCTCTGGATGCAATTGGGAAAAATTACATTTTTTGCTCAAATGGATGTCACCACTCCTCATAGGATGGTGACCTGTGTTTATATTTAGATTGTAATCTAGCATCCATGATTTTATGTCCTATGGTTATGTTTTACTGTGGTGCAGGCTGTATTTCATCCTAAGTGCAAACAAATTCAACGGTTAATATGCAGCCAATATAACAGACACTGATACGTCAGAGTGAATAACCAACCTATTGCAAGTGACCATGAATAAGACTGTGCCCGCCATATGGTGCATAATTATTTTACTTTTGCTATAGCAGTTTCATTAACCCTCTATTGCCCTAATTATTATTTCATGTAGAAAGAAATATTTATATGCACAGAATGTTAAAGAATAATGTATTCAACACATATAAGGTGAATTTTTGTTTTTGAAATTATTTATTTTTTCAAAATAGTTCTGTGACTTTGAGGTCACAGTGGGTAGTTAAATTTTTTTGTTCAGTCTTGTACAAATAACTTAGTATTTCTATTTCAAGGCAAGAATGCTGCTGCATGTTACAATAAAAATGGAAGTAAGTAAAGAGTAATGAGATAACAATTAATTACAGGTAAAAAATATACAAAATAGGTCTGATATGCAGCATATCCCACAATTTTATCATCTAACAGCTGCCTAAAGTAGGTCAAAGGTAGACGAGGTTCTTCCGGTGCACAAGGGAGATAACTCTTCCATGGTGGAACAGAAAGAATAATTTGATTGTTAGAACGTCTCCAATCATAATTGGCTTGAGATTCATCACTAACATTCTCGTTATCACTTTCATTATTCACAAGTACACCATTATCACTGTCCTCTGCACTATCATTATCACTCTCCACTATAATTATGTCACCTTGACGATTTTCTACTACCTCAATATCGTCCTCACTATCTGAAGCCAAGACAGATTCTTCTGATTTATACCCCGGAATATGCCTAACTTCATATACTTCAACTTTTCTACGTTTCCCATCAAACATTTTGGGGTCCATGACTCTGTAACAAATTGAGGTATGATTTCATTATTGCCCAACGTGACTTCAGAGAAACTGACCTAAATTCACTCATAACACATGCAATATTTATAGTTACATGAAATGCATTATTTATAATGAAGAATGACACTTAAATTTATCATTAAGTATTTTTGTTTCTTGAAAAATGAATATAGTATCACTGTAAATAATAGCTAAACTCGCACAAGCACAGGAAGATGACAAATGAGTGCAGTACAACATTCAATGCTACCTACCAAAGATAATATTATATTGGTGTCAGTGCAAACAACCTAAATTTAAAGCAGCCATACTTTAACATTCAAGCCACACTGATCAAGAAAGGAATAACGCTCCTAATGCGAAATATAACCATAAAATTTGGCGTGGCTTCAGAGTCACGGTGGGCAGTAGAGGGTTAACTTATACTTATACTTGTAAATATATAGATGAAATATTTATGATCTGGACCCACAGTGAAATTTCTCCATTCCCTTAACAATAGCCATTCCATTCATTTCACCAGGACCTACTACCACTGGGACACATCACATTCCTTGATGTGGACATCATGCTCAGGCAGGCTACCTTTCATACCTCTGTCCACATCAAACCCACTAATCTGTATCAAAATCTACATTTTGACAGTTGCCATCAATTCCATACCAAATATTCCCACCCGTATAGCCTTGCTGCCCATGGCAGATGTATCTGTTCTGATGTTGAATCCCTTTCCTGGTACTCCCAGAACCTACATTCCTTTTGTACTTAAACAAATCTCCCATATCACCAACCCTTCACGTAACCACACCCGCCTGGCACGTCTAAAATCCAACTATAGCTGTGCCTTTGTCATCCAGTTCTCTCCTGGCCTCGAGTCCATCAATCGAATCTTACAACACTTCCTTTGCTCCTTTCCAGAAATGAGCACTCTTCTACCAAAAATTCTACCAACTGTCCCCTGTACATGTTTCAGCAGACCACCTAATCTCAAAAATATCTTGGCCCACAAATACCCCCCCCCGTCACATTCTACAAAAACACCATATGGATCTTTTCCATGCAATAGACCACTGCAAAATCTGCAGCATGCCAAACCTACTACAGGGGAAACCTTCCCCATTTGCCACATGCTGCACAACGCATATCATAGATGATATATCCTGCCGACACTGCACTAGCTCTTATATAGGCCTCACTACATAGCAACTCTCAGTCAGAATGATTGGCATAGACAAACAGTCCACGCCTACAACTTACACCTTCAATTACCAGCTAACGACCTCAATGTCTGTTTCACCGTGAGAGAAGAGTTCTCTGTGAAACCACTGCCACTTCAGAATTTTGGAGATGGGAACTTTCAGATGAAAATATCTTGGATACCAGAAACCAATGTGGACTCAACCACCAATAAAATTCCATTTTTTGACCCATCACTCACTATTATTAGTATTATCATTGTTATCATGTAACTAACTGACAAAGAAAAGTAAATATGACTTATCACTCACCAAAGTTGAAGGCTGCGACGTGTGAAAAACATATATGACAAACATATACAATATTTCAGTTTTACACCTTATTCATGTTATAGGAAATGAGTCGTATGGTTTAGGTGTGCATACGCCGATGTTTATCACGTAACTCATTGTATATGTTTGTGTTCATCATGTATGTTTTTCACTCATCACAGCCTTCAACTTTGGTTAGTGATGAGTCATTTTCGCTCTCCTTTGTCATTTATATTGCCTAAAAACTGTTTCCGTTTTCCTTAGTTTCATTATCATATAACTAACTAGCAACAAATTCCTTCCAAATTTATTTATTTAGTGTTCGTTTCAACACTCCGTACCCTTTTGTTATGTTATTCATTTTATCACCACCTGTGTTATATGTATGTATACATAAAATCTTAGTATTTCCCGATATGTTGATAGTTCACTCAGTCGTGTGATAAACTTTGGCATGTGCATATCTCGTGAACCACATGACTCGTTCCCTAGCACATGAATAAGGTGTAAAACCAAAATATTGTATATGTTCTTGTTTGTCATATATGTTTTTCACTTCTCGCGGCCTTCATCTTTGATGAGTGATGAGTCATTTTCCATTTCCTTTGTCATTTTAGATTCTGTTATCTGCAAACAATCTAATTTCTGATAATAAACCATTGACACAAATATTCATTAGAATAATGAACAGCAATGGTTTCAAAACATTACACTGTAGGATTCCCATATTCACTTCTACTTCTTTTGATACTGCATTTCCTACCCTAACTTTTTGCTTTCTACTTTTTAAGAATCATTCTAACAAGCCATTGACTTTTTCATCCACTCCAGTAGCTATTATATTATTTACTACCATTTTTTGGCTCAATTTGTCAAAGGCCTATGGAAAGTCTACCTATTTCATCAGAAATATCTTGCATATATATTATTAATTGGGATTCGCTTGAATATTCTTGCCTAAACCATGCTGCTGGCATGAAAACCACTTACATACCTCACAGACACTTCTGATGTGGTTGCTTATCAATCTCTTCATCAATTTACCTGCCAGTGATGTCAGACTGATTGGCCTTTAGTTTTCGACCCTACTTGTCACCCGTCCTTATGTACCGGTTCTATAATCGCATTTTCCCATTCTTCTGGTAAGCATCAAGTATCCAGACTCAGTTTAATTACCATTTCAAGATAAGGTACAATGATACAACCTGCTATCTTTAAGACATCCGTAGTAATATTATCAACACCATCCTCCTTATGCTTTTTAGCTTTCTTAGTTTCTGATAATATCCTCAGGATGAATATTTTTATCCGATTTACACCTTTATTCAAATTCTCAGTAACTTCTTCTCTATCCTTATCTATAATTATCTCAACATCCTCTCTTCTCCTCAGTTTTCTAATACAGCCATTGAAATTTCTAGATACATCAGTCATGGGGCCCACTACACCAATAATAAACACACCTTTAACCAACTTCTGTGCCCTTATTACTTTCTTGTTTTGTTGTTTCAAGTATTCCTCATTGCCTTGCTGTCTCTTAACTCTGTTATGTTCTCTTCTCGTTTTCCCCTTCAATTCTGGCCACTGGTTTAGTGAATCTCCTTATATCCGTCTAAATGGCATTTTGATCACTATTGCTTTAGTTACTCGACACCCCACAAGGTTATCATCCGGCTGTATTAGGAAGCTTTTGAACATGTTATGTCCCCCTATGTTCTACTCTACCACTTGTGTAGAGCCTCCTTGCTTTATTAAGGCATTTGCAGATCTCTGTTCCCTTATGTCATTAATCTTATTTCCTACCCAGTTAGCATGTGGTAAATTTAAATTCCCACCAATAATAACCATTTTACTCTCACTTCTGAATATGGCTTTAGTTTCTCCCAAAGAGCCTCAGCTACATTAGTTCTTCAACTGTGGTGAAGCATGAATTTTAGGAATACCAGAAAGTAGGAAAATGGACGCATTTGAAATGTGGTACTATAGAAGAATGCTGAAAATTAAGTGGACAGATAATTAACATGTTTTAGAAGTAATGGGTGAGAAGTTTGCAAAAGATTGATGAGTCATACTATGAGACTTGCAGGATAGGTCAATTTGTTTATGCATGAAACAGTCCAAGCTAAGAACTGTAGAGGAAGACAAAGATTAGAATATATGAAGCAGATAATTAAGGATGTATGTTGTAAGGGGTATGTTGAGATTAAGAGGTTAGCACAAGCTTAGGAAGATATGGAGGACTGCATGAGATCAGTTACAATACAATGAAGCAAATATAGAAGCAACCCCCTCCCTCCCTCCCAAAGGGATCTTTTGAATGTTGTGATGATGCTCTCTCAATTTTTTAAAAAAAGATCTATTTTATGTGTTAAATATACCATTGGTGTCATTTTTTTAACATCCTTATATTCACATATATATCAGTGTCTTCCTTATTTACATATATTATTATTTTCTTACTCTGAGATAATGCCTCAAGTTTTGTCCACCATTTTCGACCAGTATTCCTTCATTCATAGAGTAGCTATAATTAATGTAGGGTGGGTGTGTATCACATAAACCTCGAATATTGTTTATTTGCACAGCTGGGCAAAAAACCATTAATGAAGTTAATAATATTGCAAAAATTTAACTTTTAAGTTAACCTAAAAAATCATTAATGCTCCTCTTAACTTACATAAAATTGAACATCCGTTAACTTTAGTCTGTTACATTTGTTGTTTACATCATTTCATTTGTTTGAATAGTGCGCCATGGCACAGTGGTAAGTTCAGTGAGTCAAATAGCAAACAAAATAGGTAACGTGAAGTGCAAGTGCGAGTGCGAGTGTAACTGTGTGATGCATATGTAACTATTATACCGAGCGTGGTGGGTGAACGGTTAACATTTTGACCTCACATTTGGGAGGATGCAGGTTCGAATCCTCGGCCGGGCATCCAGGTTTGGGTTTTCCATGGTTTCCCCAAATCACTCCTGGCGAATGCCGGGATGCTTCCTTCAAAAAGGCCATGGCCAAATTCGTTCCCTTTCCTTGTCCCCAGTCCCATCCCTCCTCTAATGACCTTAGCTGTCGACGAGGCGTAAAGCAATAAGTAAAAAAAAAAGTAACTATTATGCTAGGCATGGTGTGGGTGTGAGCAGGAATGCTAGGGTTATGTCTGCAAACCGGTTCCACATTTCAGATCCAGTCAGTGATTGATTTTAATATTTATGTAATTTAACATTTTTACTAATTAGTGCCACTTTTCAGTTTGTGTTGGTTTGGAGTTTGTTAATGAAATTGATATATGTTAGATGATTACATCAGGGAAACTGAAGATCTAGAAACTGTTAGAGAAAACAGCAACTCTAGCAATAGCAACAAGAATATTAAAAATCCTTGGCCACATTTATGCGATTATATTGCATTTAAATCAAGATTGGGAGAACAGTTGATTTATGAATTCAAACTGTGTTTGCCTAAACTTTCTGTAATCAAGGCTCATGTTTCTAGTCTTAATAATCTTAAACAACACACAAATAGGAAGCAAACATCCAAATATTTTCAGTTTGAAAAAAATAATAATAATGATGCAGGATCAACTCATTGGAAATGGAAAAAACAATCCAAATCCTTCATCAAGTGCTGTGGATTTTCCTGTTGTAGATAGCAGTAGAAGTTTTTTCTCTATCACCATCAGCTAACAAAAGGTTATGTCAACAAAGCATTGGTGAATCATTCGACATATTAGTTACCGACAGCAGCGTCTACCAAGCTGATCCGGACCAATGCACTGTAAACTAACGTTTTCATTGCCAACATGATTCCACTACATGTTGTAGAATCCGAGGGACAGGGTAGATGTGTTGTTAATGGCCAACTGTTAACGTATAACTGTAACTTGCATTAAATTTGCAAAAATGTAATACTTTAACGATTATCGAAGTTAACTTTTTAAGTAGCGGATTAACGATAAACAAAGTTAACTTTTGGATTAACAGTGCCCAGCTACGTTTATTTGTTACAATTGTCTTTTTTGCTTCTGCAATTGTCTCACCATGAGCTATATGATCAGATTGGCTTAGTGTAAATTGAGCATTTAGTTTTTGGCCCTGTCATTCAGGATTTGGGTTTGATTCCTCATTCAGCAGTTAGTTTTCCATGGTTTCAGGAGAGAGACATGAAGGATTGTTTTCTTTAATTGAGATGTTTCCATGCTTAACAAAAGAGAAGAAAAGAGAAAGAATAAGAAACAAAAACTACTACTGAGAATTTTACTGTGTGTAGTGCATGTTCTGTCAAATTTGATACATTGTATCTTCAGTTGAATGTTAGTGGCCTTGATGTGGACTGAAATTTATGCAGTCTGCTTTTGCATGACCTGATTGCAGTTTTTGCTTTTTTAATGATTATTATTTCTCTTCTTCTTTAAAATACACTTAACAGTTGGAACCCAGTTCCTGCCTGTATGTATGATTCTCCTGTCAAAGCTCTGTGTCCTGATGTTGACAGGATTTAAAGCCTCATACCATCTGTATGTGTACTAAATTGGAAAAAGTACCAGAAATTAACTCTTGAGTGAGATGTAGACAGGTCAGTGTGAGAAAAGTTATAGTTAGTTTTCCTTGCTAATGTTTGAGAAATCTCGCAAGTAAGTTATCAGTGTTAGCAAGTATCAGAAGTATTTTTATATAACGATTCAGATCAGTCAGGACTTACAACAATATGGTAAGAGGATGCTGCAGATATGTTGCAAACTGCATTAACACAGCAATCAACAGTTACTGTTTTCAGCCTCAAACCTATCACTCTATTTCTTTTTCATAATCGACATTCAGCATATTGATTTTTTTTTTTTTTGATGCAGTGTTTGACTCAACAATGGACAATAGCATTTGTATATAGACTTCAACAAAATAAAAGATAATGAACAGGAAATTAGAGTAAAAGTAGAGGAAGAAACCAGATGGCAGCAGGACAGCATCAACACTTCGAAAAAATACATATAAGCATAAAAAAATTAAACTTTTGGATGCAAACTAACAGAAGACTTGGTGTGCATAGGGTGGAAGTCAATGCTGTATTCTCATTACGTATATTTTTTGTGTTTTCTCCGTCATTACCATCATCTTTTTTCTGATGTTTGCATCTATTCTACCTTTGCTTGTGTTTCCATTCTAGACATTACTTCTTTTCATTAACATTTAGACCAGATAACCTAGTTTTCCCTGAGTATTTTCAATATGTTACACTGAACTTCATTTCATATAGTTCCCAACCCATGGTTCATCAATACTTCCATCCAAATCCACAGCAAGTGAACAAATCTCCAACAGTACCTCCACTTAGACATTCTAATTGCTTCAATGTTGCTAGGACCTCTGTAGCTGATGTATATATCCTTGGGATCTATTGGAAGACAGGAAGAGGGCAAAGAGAGTCATGGCAGTGTTCAAGGCATATATCGGTGATCAGTTGAGATATGGTGGAAGAATTAGGAGGGGTGCATAAAAGGAAAAAGATGTCGGTGACCACAAATTGGCACTTGATTTCAGGCATAAGGATCTTATTTTCTTTCATAGGCTAGGAGCTCAGGATAAGAATAAATTACCAAGAGAAATTATTAATAATTTACTAAAAATACAAAAAAGATTTTAAGTTGATATTAGTAAAGGGATAAAGTAGGTGAGAAAAGGAAAGTGGAAAAATGAGTGTGTAGGGAAATTGCCACCGGAGCAAGCATTCCATTGAAATTATTTTAAACTAGCTGCCCCAGCTTTGCTCAGGGAGTTGATATGAGATTGTGTGGTAGTTGGAATAAAAGGATAAACTTTAAAATGTCAGAGGTATTTTTTTTTCTCCGAATTTCCTACTTGATAGCAAGCTACCTATAGTTGACCGTGAGAGAATCAGGGGTCTTTGAGGTTGATGCCGCAATGTTTTAAAGTTTGTCCTTGTGCTTCGTTAATTGTAAAACTATAGGCTAATTTGATTGGAAATTGCAGTCTTTTTAAATTGGAATGGCAGTTCAGTAGAGATCAGTGATATTCTGAGGATTAATACTATGTATTTCGATTCTGGAGTTTCCCCGGTCATGTAATGTAGAAATTCCTGTGAAGATGCTTCCCGTGGTGGTAATTGAATTTTTCCATTCATGCAACAGAATACTGGAGTTTCTCCACTGAATTTTTATCGAAACAAAATTGGCAGATGTTATCCATTTTTCCGATAACGACTGGGTTAATTTTGTTATATTCTTTTGCCGTGTCGTAGTGGAATGGTTCATTTGTCAGGTTATACTGTTTACTTGTCCTCGTCCGCACTTCTCGTAGTGTGATATTTTTATGGGCGCCTTGTGTTCGCAGTCGTCTATTATAAGATTGTGTCGCAATTCTTGATTTTTTAACTCGTTCATTTCATTGTTCTTCGGTTTCTCTGCTTCTCGTAGTGCTCATTCACATTGCGCTCTTCGACAGTTTCATGTTTTAGCTGTTCTTTTTGTTTCGTTCATTGGCAACGTAAACGTGCCTCACGCTCTTCGACTGTTTTGTTTTCTCACTGTTCTAGAGGTTTAACCTTCCAACCCTTTTGTATCTTCAACATCACGCCCTTCAGGTAAAAACTGAAACCTACTCCATGGGTAAGGGATAGAGGGCTACCACACCATATAACTCCCTTGATCGTACCGGGACTAGTTTTTGAGTTTTAGCGGCACGCACATTGTACACTTACTTTTATAATATATATTGATTAAATCACCGAGCGTGGTGGGTGAGTGGTTAATGCTCTGGCATCGCATTCGGGAGGATGGCAGTTCGAATCCCCGTCCGGGCATCCAGATTTGGGTTTTCCATGGTTTCCCCAAATCACACCAGGCGAATGCTTCCTTCAAAAAGACCATCGCCGAATTCCTTCCCGTTCCTTGTCCCTAGTCCAGTCCTGCCTTTAATAGTAATAACCTCGATGTCGACGAGGCGTAAAGCCATAAGTAAAAAAAAATTAAATCATTCTCTCACCAAGTATTCAAAAAATGATTACTTGTTTTTGGGGTATACTGCGTTGTTTATTTGATAGTCCAAGCTTTTGGCTACCATTCTGCAGCCTTAAAGCAGCTGAAAGCTTAGTCTGTCAAACAATGCAGCATACCCTGAAAAACTAGTAATCATTAGCAAAGATGCCACAGAAGCCTGAGGAATCATTATTCCATAAATGTTTCTCAAAACCTATAATGATTTGAACACGAATAACACATTTCGCAATATTTTAGTAAATATGTGGTCAACTTGCCCCCTACCACTGCAATCCTCAGCCCTCCAAAATCTCTGGCTCAGTTATATGACAGGTTTGGATGTGTACACATTTTCCCCCTTGCCCCATGTCTCACCTACTACACGACTAAGATTTTTTTTTCCAAAGTATTTGTAAAGTGTGTTCTTATTTCTGTTTTTGTTCTGGCCCTGTTACATTCGTCTGTGGTTAGTATTATTTTCTGTATCGTCCGTTGTTTTCATTAACTACAAAATTTTCACTGTCACTTTTAACGAAAAATATTTCTCAGCCTCAATTATCCACCTGCTTTGGGACGTAGACATTCTTCACATACTGTCTGCCATAGATTAGTGACCAAAACCTTAAAGCTGAAATTAGATTCCTCCTTCCCAAAATCATCCTCACACCTATCGAGTAGACCCTCTAGCCCCATGCAACTTCCACTTAGTAAAGATCAATCTGCACGTTGAACAAGACAGTCAATGCTGTAAGACTTGCAGTGTGCATCCAGCCACCATCACCTCCACCAAATTCATTGCTGGAGAGACTTTTCTTGTTGTAGGAAATACTAGATGTGAAATCAATCGTCATTTACCAACTTACTTCATTCATACCTCCGACTAGCTGTTAGTTACCTAATCTATTCATACAAAACGCTTATTTGGTCACAGTGTTCTGTCATGCCATGATGTCACACTATGACGTTGCGCTATGACATCATGCTTTATGTCTTCGTTGCCCATCTTACGACCAGTGATGTTCAAGGTTATGCACGTTATTTCGTAACAGTTCTGTTTATCTAAGCATCCAAGAATAAATTAACCATCATAACACTGAAAGAAAGGTACATATTCCATTTAAATCAACATAATAATTATTAGTTGCTTATATTTATTTAATATTCATTTGAAGTAAAAGTATTCATTCAAATATTTGACAATAGATATGTAAGATAAAAGCTTTAATTCTCAATTAGAAATGTTAGCAGCAGTTTTGATTAGATTGTTATTATAATCGAAACTTGACATTAGCAGAGGGCATGAGTAATTTAATATTTTTTTAAAAAAAATAATTTAAATTGTTTTCTTTGGTGTCCTGTTACTTAAATCATTACCTCATTTCAATGAAATAGTTTCACACGGATCACGATCTTTACAGCCTAGACTACAATTAAACCTGATATTACCTGGCATGATGACGTAAGTTGTTAAAGGTTCTTCTTTTTTTTAAAATTTCCTTTGCTCTCCATGGTTTCCTACAGTCCCTCCAGGCGAATGCCAGGATGGTTTGTAAGAAAAGCCACAGCCACTGTCCTTCACATAGTTTAGCTAGGCTGAAAAGGGTCACCAAGACCCTCCAGTAGCCTGCCTCTCAGCCTTCAGTTGGGAGGAATTAAATTTGTAAAATAAGTTTAACATAGTATGTGGTTAGGTTAAAAGGCAACTTGGACCAGTATGGCAACAGAAACCTTTTGCTAACGCGCAAGGCACGAGGAACTGCATTGACATTTACAGGGCGTTCGCCGGAAAACTCTACCCTCCCAGTCTGTTGCCGTCGGCAACTTGCTCGGTCAGTCCCGCCAGCAGTTTCCGCCAACCGGCACCGTGAATCACCGCACTGTTTAACACCTCCGCTGCCCCAACAGTGCATTGCAGTGACCCTTACATTGTTAAGAACGGTTTCTTTGCATTGTAGATAGTTTGTGACTTCAGTCTCTTATTAATCAGTGTTGTGAATAAACGTTTCTTTGCGGTTTGGCTGGTTTGGGGCTTCATACTCTTATTAATCTGTACCGTGTTTGAGTGTGAGTAAAATTATGGTACGTTACAGTTTGCAACAAAGAATATTTCTCTACGATACATATGTGAAGAAGAAGTCGTTTAAAAAGTGTC
Organism: Vandiemenella viatica; assembly: GCA_031002005.1. Taxonomy (NCBI): domain Eukaryota; kingdom Metazoa; phylum Arthropoda; class Insecta; order Orthoptera; family Morabidae; genus Vandiemenella; species Vandiemenella viatica. The sequence continues at coordinate 186,391,790 of JARYHS010011408.1, forward strand.
GCAGTAAATTTCGTCGCGAATTTCCTGGCGCTTTACTGCCAGCTAAATCAACAATTCTGCGTCTGGTTAAAAAAGTAAGAGAAACGGGTTCATTTTTTAACAAAAAGAGACTGTCGGTCAACCGTATTCTCACAGAGGAGAAAATTAACGATATCGCTTTTCGACTAGAACAGTCACCCAAAAAATCATTAAGTCAGTTAGGGCAGCGTGTGTCTCGAAATATGTTCAGAAGATGTGAAATGTGCATTACACAAGAGGGTCAACACTTCCAGCATCTTTTATAAGGTAAGCTAATGAATTACGTCACATTTAAATGCTTAGCACACAAGTTTATGAAGCGTAATTATTATGAAATAGTCCGCGGCCGACGGTCGAACAATGCCGGAAACTGAGCGCTCGCTCGCCGGGAGCAGTTTCTTCCTTGTAGCGCTAACAGTGGGTTGCGTTTCCCGGCGAACGCCCTGTATTTTATAACAATTTTATTTAGTTAGGCAATTGCTAAGAAATGAATTGCCAGAACACGGAAAGAAAAGCATGTATTTTGTTTGAATTTGCATTTTAATTATCAGTTGCTTTTTTTTTTTTTTTAACTGAAATCTTCTTTTGTATGAAAGAAATTCCAAATTGATCACAATCTATATTGCCTAAATAACAATTAAAAGTAATATTATGTGGTGTAACATAAGTTATTAAGATTTATTTTTAGCATCCTTCATTTTCACTGGGGTCATTATTTGAGCCACTTGTAAGCTGTGTCAGCCATTAAAACCTCATGTTAATAAGAAAGACAGTTGTAAGAACCTGTGAAGATTTTGGATAGAGTTTATATTGCAATGCTTGATGAGATTGACATTTGATACAGGAGATGTATTCATTTGTGTGTGATTGAGGCTTTGATTTTCTAGCGGCATTATTATCGGAGACGAAATGCAACCTGGACCAGGTTGACAGTTGAATTTTTTGCTACAACACAAGGAATGAGAAATTACATTGAGCTTTATTTTCTAAGAATTCTATTTAGTTAAGTAAATGCAAAGAAATTCATTGCTAGAAAGCTCCCTTAAACCGGTCATTTTTGTTGGGCTTTGAGGCTAATATTACAGTAAATGGTAACAGATGAACAATATTTATCTTGTATCCTGACCAACCTGTTGTGACACAAACCATCAATTAATTCTTATTTTGTAGTGCATTCTATAATGAATCCTTAATAACAGCAGTTCATCTTAACTTGGAATTTTAGTTGTCAATGGTATAGCTCACATATGCCTGCGAAAATATGGTAAATTGAATGTATCCATAGCTACAAGGGAGAAGGAGAATTGGAAAAAAATTGATTAGTTAGATGTGTTGAAATGTTAATTTCCTTCTGAAAAGTGAGGAATAACTTGTAGTGTTTTTTCGGAAAACAAGATTTGAAATTGTTAGTGTTATGAGAATCAGCAGTTGGATGATCTATTTTTTAGTGAATTCCATCCAGATGCAGAATTGGTTAATGGTGTACCCAGTGTAAGGGGTGATGTAGTAATTAAACCCGAGTTATTTGTTAGTAGCCAGAGACTGGGAAAAATTCCACAGCAGCAGGTGAGGGTGGAGTTGGGTTTATGAAGTTGTCTTTTATTATGCTTTCCATCAACATACAAAATCACTGTGTTATATCTTTTGATTCTCTGCTCTGCTAAGTTTCCTTTCCTCTCTCAGGTTCATTTCCTCATCCATGTGTCTCATTTTATCCTTCTGGTTGATGATACGTGAAGATTGATTTCAGTTAGTGCATGAAATCGTTTGAGCCTAAATTCTCTTCCTTGATTCTATCAGATTGTATTTTCTGTTTGTTTGTACATTGTGTATTAATGTATTCATCATCATTAGATGTTTTCATATTTGCGGTTTGTCCAGCATGTGCTTTTCCATGTCTGGCTATTGCTCCAAGATTTTTCCTCGACCACTAGTCACCATACAACTCGCTTAGCCTTTGCAACTTTCTGCACCTGATTCATCCATCTTGCCCAAGATCTTCCATATGTATATTAGTTTCATAAATATTAAATACATTTACAGCCACGTTCCCCAAATTTCATTACTGTTACTTTCTTTACTAGACCTATTTTAAAAATGACATTACCTTTCTCTGCTTGTTGAATTTTTTATGATAAAAAAAAAATCACAGAAGAAACAATAAATGTAAAATTGCTTATTCTCAGTATTAGTAACTGAAAATATTTTTCTACGAGTAAGTGAAATTAATTAAGCTTGTTTAGAATAATTTATATTTTTGTACTACTTTGTTACAACTAATATATTGTCACAGTTTATTGCTATTGTGTTGTGATTCTAAATAAATGAATATTCATGGCAGATGCTTGTGATGTTAACTGTGTTACAGATTACACCCTTTGGCCATTCTGGATTGACACCCACGTGCCATTACCGTTAAGTAAAGATAGGTAGGTAATTATGTATATTTAATTAATTTCCAAAAGAAATAAAAAAATAATTATATCTTGTACAGACAGTTTTCGGTTTCTTCACAGGACAGGAAACGTGATAGATGCAAGTGGCAGGAAAGTTCCCTACTATCCTGAAGTCCCTGCTGTGCTTGAGCACCTCAAAGCAGAAGGTTACACTTTAGCTGTTGCCTCCAGGACCAGTGAAATAAGAGGTGCTAATGATGCATTAAGATTATTTGGATGGGATAAATATTTTCAATATAAGGAAATTTATCCTGGATGCAAAGTGAATCACTTCGATCAGTAAGTATTGAACTACATACTATTAGTGCAATGTGATACATTCAATTATATTGATGTGGAAAAAATTATTGCTTTAAATTAGAATATGGTTAACAAGACCAAGGATAAAGGTAGTAGAGCCAGACAAACACAAAAATATGAATACCAAATTTGTTGTGTTTATCATGGCCCTCCTGCCTTCATCTCTAGTAAGTTATTTATTTTTCCTATCCTACTTTATTCTCATAGCCTAGCAGTAATTTCACTGTCTCTATTACTGAAGACTAGTGCAGCTTATAGATCACTGACTGAGCACATCTCTGTCTTGGTTGACCATCAACCCATAGTCAGCTCCCTTCTCATATCAAGGACACCTCACACTTTCTCTTCTGGCTTTCTACCATACCCATCCTTCTTCCTTCCAACGCCATATTGGTTACCATTCACGTCACGTCCTTGTACACAAACATTCCACACTGGCATGGCCTCAGGTCCATTCAACATTTTCTGGACTAGAGCCTTCCCGACAGCCTCCCTATGACATCCTTCCTCATCAAATTGGCGTACCTGATTCTCAATAACAACTACTTCTCCTTCGAAGGCAACATATATCACCAAACCTGTGGCACTGCCATGGGCACCCGCATAGCCCCCTCTTATGCTAATCTGTTCATGGGCCATCCAGAACATACATTTCTGGAGGAAGTCCTCCTCAAACCCTCATTTGGCTTCAATTCATTAACGACTTCTTTGTAATTTGGATGCATGGAGAAAACGAACTACTAAATTTCCTGAACCATCTCAATACCTTTAGCATGCTGAAATTCACTTGGTCCTACTCTCACACCCAGCCCACATTCCTGGATGTGGATTTATCTCTCTTCAATTGCTTCCTCAGCTCTTCAGTCCATATCAAACCCACCAACCTTCAACAGTATCGCCATTTCGACAGTTGCCACCCGTACCAAACCAAATGTTCCCTCCCCTGCAGTCTTGGCATTCGAGGTAGTCGCATATGCTCCAACCAACAGTCCCTCATGGATTATTCAAACAGTATTTCAAGCATTGATTTCTGGCAACTATCGTCCAGCTTTGGTGAGTAAACATCTTTCACAGGCAGCGTTACAACTTACTGAGCACATCAGTAATTCGAAACCCGCAAAAAACAACCACATTCCAGTTTTGGTGACACAACACACCCAGGCCTCGAATCCATGAACAGTTCGGCTATGATTTCCTACAAACCTGCCCTGAAATGAGATCCTTTCTTCCTAAAATCCTCCCTGCCCCTCCTAGAACTTGTTTCAGCAGACCTCTTAACCTAAGCGAACGTCTAGTCCACAAACATAGTCTTCCTCATCCCAACAGTCGGCCCCAAGGCTCTTTCCCATGCAATAGACCCTGCTGCAAGATGTGCGACATACATCGTGCCTTCAAAGGGGTTTCAGGTGTCTTCTAGCTGTTGCAAGCTGACTGTCACCACTTAGACTGGCTTAGCCTCCTATCAACCTTCCTTAATACACTCAGGAATGGCGCGAAAAATCTTGGGTTCACTACATCGCCCTCTCCCCTGCCGCTCGGATGTGCTGGCCAATCGCGATGCTGGTGGACTCACTCGCTCTGATTGATCGGGAGTGCTGGTTTAATCCGCAGTCCGCTGTGGCGCCCGACTGGTGCCACTTGTGCCCTCTACGCCCTGTTGTGCAGATCTGCTTCGCTCTTGTCGGAGATCGCTAATGATTGGTCTCCAGGCTTTGCTCAGATAGAACCCGCAGATTAAGTCAGTGCTCCCAACCAATCAACAAGAGCGAGCCCACCAGCATCACGGACCGCTAACACATCCGGGCAGCCGGGGAGCGGGCGTTGTAATGAGCCCAAGATTTTGCGTGCCATTCATGACTGTATGAAGGAAAGTTGATAGGAGACTAAGCCAGTCTAGGCGGTGACAGTCAGCTTGCGACAGCGAGAAGACACCTGAAACCTGATGAAGACAGCAGAGCTAGATGTTGAAACGTTGTGTTTCTCCAACACCATCCGGCTGGTCACCTGAGAGGATTTCATCGCATCATTACACCAGGAAAGTCTCCACTCACACAACACAGAAAGATCATAAAACCACAAATACATGTTAAAAATCTCTCTTGAGCTGACTTCCTATTTGTTTTACAAATGTTGCAATTTATCATTCAAGGAGAAAACACAAATATTTTTGTAATATTAGCTACAATGTGTGAAGAAAATTAAAATTTCCTAGAAAACAAAAGGCAAATACATGAAAGGGGAAAAATGAGTGTGTAGAAAAATTACCACCAGAGCATGCGCTCCATCACTGTTTCTTTTCAATATCTTTAGTTTAAGACAAACATTATTTAAATTATGAAAATATATTTTAGTCAGAAAGGTGGAAAGTGACCAATGTGTTTGTTTGTTTGTTTTTTCCCCAATAGCTCTAAAAAAGAATCTGTGATGAAAGAATATGATAAACTCTGAAACAGACTTTTATAATGTCAGTTTTGGATGCAAATTGCACCTACTTTCTGTCAGATTTTTATCATTCTGAATATTTCGTTTCAAGTTTTGATTTACCAAGTATTTCTATGACTCTTGAAATAATTTACATAGGAAAATATGAAACACTTGGAGCTAGTTTCATAAGTATATTTAGTCTTTCAATTTTCTATGACGGAAACTCCCATTACTGTTGGGGGAAAATAAAAAATTAAGTGACATAATGTGTTAATTATTAAATTACAAATAATATGTTAAGTAACAGCATATATGAAATAAAACACTGTGGGATAAATTTGGTCATTTGCAATGATGCATAATAAAAAATATTCTTAATGAAAAATGGTAAATAATTCATATTAAAAATAATTCTTTTTACTTAAATCACTGGACATAGGAGGGCTAATGTTGCTTTTACATGAATTAAAATACCAAATAAAGTTAGTAGTTTCACAGAGATTTAATAAAATTGAAATTAAACTTTCGGTGCATTTATTGATCGTGTTGTTAGTAAAACAGGCAGCAATACTAGACACTCTGTGGATTTAATTTAATTTTCGTAGTCATTTACTTACCACTTTATTATTATTACTATCATCTTATATACTTTTGGTGTAAATTCCTCCATACATATACTTTTGCCAAGTACGAATTTTAATTTTAAATTCCTTCATCAATTTTTCAGCTATTATCCATCACTTCTTTTGGTATTTTATTCCAATCCCTGGTACCCTTACCCACAACTTACTCCCTTTTGCATGAAATCAATGGCAACTTGTGAGTATGGTCATCTTTTCTGTTGCATATCATTAATTTTTTTCTAAGCCTCGTTACTAAGATATGCTTTGTACATTCCATGCACTCTCTTCACCCTCCTCCTGTTGTCTAATGATTCCCAATAAAGCTACTTCATTATATCAGTTACTGACTGGGTAGTATGGTAATTTCAAAAAACAAATCTAGCTGCTTTCCTTTGCATGCACTTCAACATCTATATTTGTGGGTCTCAAAATACACCACCTTATTCGAGCAATAATCTAACTAAAGTTTTGTAATTCAATTCCTTCGCTTCTCTGGTACCTCCTCTCATAGCCCCCTCCATTAGGGTGTCCCTTATTTTTCAAAGTCAAAATATTGTAACACTTAGGTCCTTTTTTTCATTTTACCCTAAAACACTCACAGATAAATTTTTACGCCATTGGGAGAACTGTAACCTGTGCCGACTTGCACAGACTCGACTCATCTTTATATGAGTTACGCAAGAATAGTGGTGCAGGCTCACATTAATCACAGTTATTAAATAGGTATCATGTATTGTTTTGTTCTGATAGATGGTTTTGGATTACAAAGGGCTTTGAAGAGCATATTTTTATTAGTAAGGCAAAATAACAAATTGCAGGAGTTCTATCAGTTTATTTTTTAATATCCGCGAAGGCAAATTGCCTGTAAGTGAAATCCCTAATGTTGCTGTGCACGAGAGCATAGTATTCTGGAGAATATTATGGAGACAATTGAAAAAGAATTCAAACAAATCTCTGGTTGTTTGTCAGCAAAGGTAAAAAGATTTCAAACGTTAACGGGGTAATGTTTATGGTATTGCATATACTTAAGCTCCCAAAAGGATATTAACAAAGGAGGGTAAAATTTTCTTACAGTGACAGAGTGAGCCAGGGAGACCAGCTTGGTATGTGTGTAAAACTAGCTGAAAAAGAAGAGAGACCAAACAAATGAAAGTAAATGAACAAAAAAAAACTTAAATATATTTGGTCCGGCGGGTAGTCAAGCTATTCAGTGTCCTACGATTTGTTCCTGCTATCCGAAGAACTTAACGACACCTAGTTCTGGAGAACATCAGCAAGGGCATTTAACAAACCCACCCGAAATTTTCACATGGATCTTATGGAAAATCTGTGAAGGTACACTTGATTTACTGTAATGAATATTATATATGAAAGAATAATCTGATTTCAAAACAAACCCCTGTTTGCAAAAAAAGGCCTGACGTTACACCTGACTGTGACATATCTAGTGACAATAAGTAATGACGGTTATTTTTTAAAGTAGGCTGCTCAAAACCCTGCTTAGTAGTCTGATGTGATAATGGGACATGTATTTAACGAATATTATAATCTCATCAAAATATTTTGTTTTTAAATAGGAGGTTTCACCACTGTTTTCATTTATTTTTGTAAATTCTTCATCTTTTTGTGATAGCTTTGTTAAAATAAATGTGTACATACCATTAAATCGGGCCTGCAGGCTGAATGCTATTGACTCCCACGTTAAATGTTTTATTTTAAAAATATCAATATTAAAAACTTTTAAATCAATAAAAAAAAAAGATACGGGACAAACATGTGATTAGATTAATTGATGTTACGTTGCGGTTACAACAAACATTCAACATCAAAGCCAGAACCGCAGTAATAATACAATAACTAACACTAGGCAAAAGGAATAAAGTCATTGTACCCGGATCTTTGTTTATGGAATACTGTAACTGCAAAAAAGTCCTGATAGATTTGTTTCTGGAAATTATCGCAGAACGCAGTCAGTAACAGATATGATAAAGAGCTGGAATGGGATTCATTGGAAGACAGGAGGAGGGTGAAGAGGGTCATGGGAGTGTATAAGGCCTATATTGATGATGAGGCATGGAAAGATATTGGTGTAAGAATTAAAAGTAATGTTTGGAAGGGAAAAGATGTCCATGACCACAATCTTGCACTCATTTCAGGCACAAGGGTGTAGGAAGATTCTCTTTTTTAGGTAAGGATGTCAGGGGTTGGAATATGTTGCCAAAAGAAATTATGAATAATTTACCAAAAACATTGAAAGAATTTAAAGTTAAAATTTGTAGAGGGCAAATGTAGGTGGATGCAGGAAAGGGGGGAAGATGAGTGTGTAGGGAAATTGACACCGGAGCGTACGCTCCATTGCAATTTTATTAAATATTATTAGAACATAACAAGTGCAGAGATGTATATCAAAAACTATTAGACAACTCTTTTATATTGTACATTACACTATAAAATAAAATAGAAGGTATCAATTCTTAAAATAAACAAGTTTCACAAATGTTTGAAATCAATAAACCTCACTAATGAACTATCAATGAA